>BPLR01000360.1:0-209001 GCA_021605095.1 Caerostris extrusa | reverse complement strand
TTAGAAATTGCTGTCAAGTGAAAAGCTAAATTCTCTAGACAAAATTTTTGCAATTATATTTATCACGAATTCTTTTAAACGAGATAGTTTCCTAGAGATCTCGCGTTGTTCAGTAATTTTCAAAGCGTTCACTAACTTTCTAACCATAATTTTCAATTACGCCTTGAAACCTTCCCTTTCGTGGCAATATTTTAGTCCTTTTACTGGAGTATAGTGGACTCGCAACTCAGTCGTAATCTATAATTAAGTACAGCATAATGTAATAATTATTTACACATTTATAAGAAAAGGCTTTAATAATATAAAATTATTGTTAAATTACAAACCCACTCGATCAAAGAAGTACTACATCTTATTCATTATATAATAACACACATAAATTAATGTTTCTGAGAATGTCATTTTTGCAATGAAATTTTAATTGTTAATGTAATTTTATTGTCAGTATGAATGTGTGAAAAATGAACTTAATCTTACATACAGATATACTCCGCATATTCTAATTACTAAAACGAATAAAAGTTTACTGATGATGGTCATATTTCTTATAATTTCACAATCTAAAAATTAAAATAAATATATAAATACAGTTAAAATAAGTATAGCATTACAAATGAATAATGAAAGCTTGCATAATGAAGCAACTAAATAAGAATAATTTATAGTATACGATGACATATAACTTATAGTTATAAGATACAACCATATAAGAATAACTTAAAGCAACTACGTATAATAACTAAATTCAATGTAAAAATTCTTATGATAATACAAAAGTTTTGGTTAAAAATTACAAGATACTACAACATTTGCTTTTAGATTTTACTATATAGTGCAAAAAGGCACAACAAGTATTCTAGAATTTTTTCTGTAACTTTTATCGGTCAACAAAATTGCCAGCTGTCATCTCTTTAATATTTACTAAACGGACATAGACATTATCGATCCAACAATTACAAAATTCGGTATTTATTTATTAATTAGGAAAGTGCTATAATAATTGCTGCTGTGAACAAAAGATATTTTTATGTAGCAACAAAAAATAATTAAAAAGTATTGTCAGAGTTATCACGACTCTCATCATTTATCGACTTATCACGATTATCATTTCCAGTTAAGAACTTCTGCAATGCAAATAATTTTTATTTCATATTATTTAAAATCTGTATGTCTTTTGAACTTCTTTAAAATTTTGTTAAGATCAGATTAACTTCAAATAATTAATTTTTGATCTAAAGACATAGTTTGTTAAAATTTCGTATATGTTTCGTATGTGCTCCTACTCTTGCAAGTTGGTAATGTAGTTTCACTACCCATAAGGGGGAAACACGATGATTTTATATGTTCCCCTGTGAGTCATTTTCATGCACATTACACGAATTTCATTTCGTTAATGAAGTTAGCATATTTATTACCTACATTTCAGTGGTTATGTGGTTCAGTGGTTTTTGTGCTTCAATTCCCCTCGATTTCATTCTTCTTTTCTTTTGCGAATAAAAAAATATATAATTATATAATAAAATATTGTATTTCTACTGTATTTTGTTGTCAAAAGATTGATGAACCGTGTAGCTACTGAGTGCTTTTATACAATTGACGCGACGTCTTTTTTTTACGCTTTATTCGATCAATTTTGAATAAATCTTAGACATTATTTTTTAAAATTTGAAGCTGAATCTCATATGTATATGGCTTTATGGTTCTAGTGTATATGGCTCTATGGTGCCCAATTTTTCTTGATATCATAGCTGTAATTTTTGCTTCCCGCAGATTGCTATGTGAGATATAAGCAAGAATTGGGTCGAAATTTTTAATCTGTTTTGTAGTCTGTCTAGCCACTAGATCTCGGACTATATTAGGCTGATGAGCCCTCAGATTGACTTGCAATTTCAATTCAATGGTTTAAAGAACAACGTTCTTTCCATAGTTTGCAAATGTTTGGGTTTGGGGATAAATTCCATTAAATGATTTTCTTTCTAATGCAGAAAACTTCACTCTAATATGAGGACATTGTTTCTCATGAGAAATTAACCAATTTTTACTTCCTTAATAACAAATTATAAAGTTTTAAACAATTTATCGGAAACAATTAATACATGGCTTGATTCAAAGTGGTTTCTCTTCTTCATCTGGCAAGCAAATTGCTTGCTTGTTTCATTGGAGATTAATGCGCATCTTGAAATTTTTGAACACTCAAAGTACTAATTTGAATTCTTTCAAATTTAAAGTTTTTAATATTTTATAATTTATATTCTCTTCTCAAACGAATATTGGAATAATATTTTCTCTTCATTTCAAATTTTTTGTTAATATTACAGTTTTAATTCGTCAGTTTATCTTCAATAAGAAATACTTTTTTTCTGCACAGACAGACAGTTTGACATTATTGAGGCATTTTGGCAGCGTTAGCCACATATACCTCTATCTTGATGGTTCCTTTGGAGGTAAATGATAAGAGAAATGGCTTGTTCAGTAAATGAAGTAAAAAATAAAAATAAAATATAGAACAAAATCAACACATAGAGAGAGCTGAATAATTTTTTTTATTTATTTAGTATGTTCAGAGAGGTGCGCGGACGTTTATTGTTGGTAGGTAACGTTAAGTCATAATCAGGTAATCTTTTAACTGAAGGATTTGCATTATTAGAGTGTTATTATAAAAATTTGTGGCTAATTTTTGAATACACTTTTTAATATTAGTAATGTCCAAAAGCAGCCAAAGACTTTTTCCAAAAACGGAAAAGATGAATTATAGGCTTCTGATTTCTTTGATATTGTGAATTTTTTATAATTTTAATCAAATTCTCTAATTTGGATGCTAATTCTTCAGTGTCTGAATTTTTTGATGTTAAGTGTCACGATTTTCTTCTAGTGCTTATTATTACTTAATTTTAACAAATATTTTGGTTTGTTTCCCGTCTCACTCAAATCAGTTTTTCTACTCTTTACTCTATCTACAGTTGATAGTTTAAACAAAATATGATTAATGTTCGTAAATCTCAGAGTTTTTAATTAATCTCTGCAAGTTAACGACTTTTACCAATGGAACCAGTTCTGAGCTTAGTTCTGTACTTCTACTGAAAAATTTTTAACAAGTTTAAGGAAATATTCATCTTACTTTTTTTATTTGGTATGATTCAACCAAATTTTTATTAACGTTTTGTTTTCCAATGAAGTTCTATGTCAGTCGGTTCAGCTTTGCGCAATTGGTTGTCAAAGAATAATAAATTAATTAAAACGAGAAGTTAATAAATTTGGAAAGATTTAACTAACAAGTTACATTTTCATAACATAACTGTAATGCCAATAACAATTTAACTGCTATTAATCTTGCATCTATTGATACACATAAGCGTGCACAATTACGATGCTCAACACATACTAAAATGACTGAGCAGTGTTTCATTTTCAGTTCATGGGTGACGCAAGAAGATGGATCTTTTCTAGCACGCTGTCCAAACCATTCTCAAAAACTTCACATAAATTCCACATGACATAATGTGGAATAAAATTAAATATTAAAAATAAATATGATAAAGTAATAATTAAATTTCAGAGTATAATATTTCACTTTAAATTTAAATACTATTTATTTGTTTTTTATTTTATGGGGCCTGAATGGCCGAGTGGCTAGCGCTCTGCCGCTCGGTACCACAGGTATCAGGTTCAAATCCCGGCATTGCCATGGGTGTTTGTAGTGGTTCGGAATCCACTTTAAGCCGTAGGTCCCGGTAATAATAGGATCGTAGAGCGTTGCGGGGGCATTGCTACTCCGTGGCTTACCTTCACGTTACACGCCCCCCTGTGTAATGCAAAGTGAGTAACATCGGTGCAGTCCTTATGGCATAAAAAGATCACGGTCTCTTTGCCAGCTGCATTAGAAGAAAAAAAAAAAAAAATATTTGTTTTTTATAGTTTTCAATAATTTAAATTTTCTATTACTTTTGCAGATATTTTTTCTAATTAAATTGAATTATCTTATGAAAGATCATGTTATTATTAAAGCTATATTTTTTTGGAAATTTATTCAACTATTCTCTCTTTATGAAGCTTAAAAAGATAACTAATTTATAGTTCGTAAAATAGTTATTTTGTTGAAAAAATAATTGCCAATATGTAAGTGACACTTTGAATCAAAGCAAAATATAATTAAATCAAAAAACGTAAATCTACAAAAGGATTTTTTAAAAATAATTTTCCATTAAAATCGTTCATTAATAATAATTTCAATAAAAATTAAAAATATTGCAATATTTATTTAACTAAATAAGTTACATTATCTAATTAAGTTACATTATCAAAAAAGTACTTAAGTTTAAATTATTAAGAGGATATATGTTTTTATGAATTTGATGAGTTCTTTAAATAATAATTGTGAATTAAAACTAAAAAAACATAATATTTCATATTAAAATATCTCATAATTAGAACATTGTAACATGGCATATTTTCGAAGATATAATAGATCAAATATAAACAAACAGAAAACGCTAAGAATACATAATTAAATCACAAATTGTAGTGAAATTTATTTAAGTAATTATATTACTTACATTTTAAATTGATAACGTAATAAAAAATCATATTAATTAGCTTATAAAAGAAATTTAAAAAAAAAAAAAATGTTTAGTTGAAAGTTTTTCTTAAGTGCTAAAAAATGAAGAGCTAAAAAATGAAGAGCTAAAAAATAATAATAATTTGACAGTGATTAGTAACTTAAACGTAAATTAATAATCTTTTTAACGACTCACGTAAAAAATAAGGGGTAGAATAATTTTTCAAGTCAAGCTTTGTAAGAAATTAAGTCTACATCATTAATCATAACTTTAAAAAATGTTAAAGTAAACAAAAATTATAAAAAAATACTCTAGCTCTAAAGTAATTACCATAATCAATGATAGTTAATGTAGTTCTGACACAATTGTGCTTCGACATGAATTCTAGTTGTCTCAGTGTTTAGAAATGAGGAAATACGACAATTATAGTGAAGTGTGTGTCAGCGTCTGGCATCGACCCTCGGGTTGTCTAATGGAAGTTTTAAAGTATATCTATAGTAAAACACACAAATGCTGCGTAGTTATCATTAAAAGTTCTCCGCATCGCAATAGTCTTTTCTTTTCCTATCTGGAAAACATTGAAGTATTTTTCTCAGTTTGATAAATAAAATATGACTCCAATGCTTTTTAAAAAGCCTGATGTAGAATTTCGTAATAGAAATAAAAAATCAATTAAATAAAATATAAAATTAACATGATTACGTAATCAGATAATGTGAAAAATAATAAAAATTAATATCGATGCAAAATAATGCAAAATAATATTGGGTCATGTATGTGCATCGTGTTATTTTTGCACATTATTTTTGGGCATCATTATTTTTGTGGATCATATGATGTATGCGTAATACTCTTTCATCGTTATCATTTATGTTTTCAGCATAAGTTTTAAAGATTTGCACCCATATTTTTCTACCATTTTGAACGAATACATTCGAAATTGTACATTTAGCACATTCTTGTCCACTTTTTCCATTCAATGGAAGGACATTGCAGCTTATAGATTTTCAATGTCATCTCCTTCCATAGAAGTGTTTTGCTATGTTTAGAATTTCGGATTTCAAACTTTGTTTTTCCATTCATAAACCCAACTTGCTACCAACGAGATCTGTCCAGTCACCTGACTACTAGAAAAATAACTATTGTTTTTACAAAAAATGTTGTATTCAATTTTTTATTTACATTATGAAAAATCAAAAATATAGAATAAACTAAACTAATAGATATATAACGCACGATTAATTTGTAAAAATATTAAAATTTTGTATTAAAAGAAAAGCAATTTTAACATTTCATTATTTTATAAATATGTTATTTCATTTCTCTTCAAACTACTTTTTATCTTTTATAAAATACTTTTCAAACACGGGGTGCAATATGTTGTAATAATAAAAGCTTTTTTTTTTTTTCAAACAGAAGTATTAATTTAAATAAAATTATTTTTTAAAAAAGAATATTTAATTAATCAGGAATGTTATCCTTTTTCTTTCTAATAGAATTGCTGACATTATGAAAAATATTGTAATCTTTCAAATAAGAATTACATTCTATTTCAATCATCAAATGATTTCTTTAAAAAAGAAATCCGAAACGATAATGGAATGTCAGGAAGATAAAATCAAATCGAAAAATATATTAAACTTACATCGCTATTCAAATATTTAAAGAAACTTAATTTTCTAAGACATTTAATTAATTTTGCGCGATGTTTTCTAAAAGAAGTTTCCATAAAATGATAAGTATAAAAGTAACCTTTTAGAAAAATATTTTTCATTTTTTTAAATGAAATGTTTAAAGGAGAAATGTATTCTTACAATGAAGATTTAATCTTTATTTAATTTCAAAAGATACCAAGAATCATTTTAAACAATATCTCTTCTATAAATAGATAGATAAAATATATATTCTATAAATTTTATATATATCTTCTAAAAATAGCTGGGATTTAAATTATCTCCTTACCAGTATTCCTCATAAAAACTTACAAGATACACTAAATTTCATTTACCACGACTATCAAATATTCTAAACGTAAATTGAAAGTACTGAATAAAACTTTGTAATCTCTGTATTTTCAATAATATCATTTACACTAATAAGAATCTTTACATCCAAAATTAAAGTTTTCTACAAGGATTAAATGTTCTTCTATATTAATCAATCTTTATCTACACTACTTCGGAAATAAATTATTGACTAATTCGCAAACATACTTTTAGCTGTGTTTATGAACTAATTGCTTTTTAATCAACCGAATTTTCATAAAATCTGTCATGACATTTATCCAACATAATTTAGTGTGGTGTAATTAGGCACTTTAAGCTTCAGACTTTTAGAAACTTTTTACAATAAATCGTACCTAAAATGAACATGCTAAATCTGTAATAAAATCTAAATTTCTACCCAAAGTACATATTAAACACTAAGAATTCAGCAATAAACCATTTAAAAATATTCTAAAAATCCGCAGTAACCCATATCTCATATACATTTACAGGTTCGAATGTCTTCATAAACTTATACACGATGGATGAGGAAACAAATCACATGAAATAAATCTAAAATATTTCAAAATATAAATAATATTTGTTTATTGATATTTACAGATTAAATAGTTAAAAATACGTCATATATATATATATATATATATACAATATACCGCAATAACAATTAACACTAATAATAAAAAAAACATGAGTCTCAACATCATGAATCTTAGAATGATGAAGGTGCTTGTCATAACGCCTCAACTGCTGGCAAAGTGGGGCTTTCCTTCCAAAATAAAAGTTTATTTATATAATACTGCATGTATTAATGATGATTTCAATGGGTAACATGGAAAACATAGACATCATGACGAATAGAGTACATCAACATTGTCTAAAAGACGTGTTAACAGTGACCCACAGTAAACAGGGATCTTCCTTGGGTGTCTACATTGCCGATGTTGCTGGCAGGAAACCTCTGATCTTCTTAATTGACTCAGGTCAGTGACTGGACATCTTTCCACTTCTATGCCTTCCAGCAATATTATTTTTCACCCTTCTTCGATATTTTCAAAGATATATCCATTCATAAAATAATTAAAGTGATAACAGAAAGTCATAACAAAAGTTTTTAACGTCAAATAAAACTTTTTAGTTAAACTTTCACTTTGAACAACACCTGTCTACATGTGTAAATTCCTTTAAATCTCTTATAAGAGATATCACGTGACGAACATGTGGGGAAATTTAAAAAAAATTGCATAAGTACAACATTTTTACTTTTTTATTGCACTTATTCTTATTTCCACATGTTGCAAATTTTCTTCTTGTGGTTGCAATGGGTGAGAATGTCATCCGTCCTTTACCAATTGCATGTCATGGTATATATATATATATATATATATATATAAAATATTAGTGCCATATTATTTGCTTTACAATGAAATGCATCTTAGTCATATTTTTGTATTAATTTTAATATTGAGAGTAGAACATTTAAAATCTAAGTATTTGAAATTACATTATTTACAAAATAATTTTTCTGATGTAATTTTTTACCGGTGATAATCTATAATTTTAAAATTAAATAAATTTAGGGAGAAATTATTTTATTGTATTGTACTTTTACCGGATAAATTCCAAGAAACTAACAGAGAGCTTTTTGCATAATGTTTTTTTATTGTCCCATATTTTTTTCTTCCTACCGCACATACTCATACGAAACATTGTACCTATTGCGCGTGCGTATCTGTAATACTGCCCCACTGAGCTAATCCTATGAGCATGCGCGCTAGGAAGAAAAATATCGGACGATAAAAAACGTTATGCAAAAACTCTCTAATGTTTCCAAACTTACCAAAGGCTTTATTTCAATTAATTTTTAGTGCTCTTGTAAAAACTAAATCGAACACTCTCAATTTTGTAAATTTTAATTATAAGCATGAAGCCAATAGTTATTTCATTGTAAATAAAAAAAATATCTCTACTTTCCTTTTTTTTTCAAACTATGCTGACATTAATTCCCCAGCTGAAATGTTTTCAAAGGACCTTTCTATTTAAATGAATGATTTTTTTTGAAGAAGAATGTTAAATGTTCTTCAATAAATTTAATATTTGTAGTTGACTAGCTAGAATGATAATTAATATATAGTACTTGAAGAAATTTACATAAGAATCTGAAATATTAATGTATATTAAAATAAAAGTTTACTGTACCCTGCTAGACAAAAAATATATTTATAATGGAAAGTACTATTTTATGTCAATCCATATCAGGTTATAAATTTCTTATGGCATAGGTACATTCAAGGTTAGGAAGAAATGCATGAAAAACTGTCGAATATTTCCGTTTTAGAAATGGCTTTTAAGAAATAGTCTGATAGGAATTGTCATTGAAAATGACATACTATGGCAGCAGTTTCTTTGTACTACGTAATCAATAGAGACGACTCTACATACTTGTCATTTAAATTTTCACTTTCGCAGTATTTCTCTTAAAACTTGTAAGATGCATCAAATTTAATATCAAATATTTTAAATGTAAATTACGAGTATTGGATACCACTTTGCAATCTCTACAATTCATGAATATCATTTGCATTATTGAGAATTTTTACATCAAAATTAAGATACTCTACTAGAACCTAAATGTACTTCTATACTAACCAACCTTTATTTACTACACTACTACGGAAATAAATTATTATCTAATTCATAAACATAATTTTAGCTGTGCGTATGGCCTAATTGCTTTCAATCAACCAAATGTTCTATATATTAAAATAAAAATCAAAATGAAATGTGTATTAAAATAAAATTTAACTGTACCATGCTAAATGAAAATATATTTATGATGGAGAGGGCTATTTTATGTCAATCCATATCACGCTATGAATTTCTAATGGCTTAGGTAAATTCTACGGTTTCGTATAAATGCATGGCAAACAGTCGAATATTTCCCTTTTAAGAAAGGCTTTTAAGGAATAGTCTGATAGGAATTGTCATTGAAAACGATATACCATGTCAGCAGTTTGTTTGTGCTACGTAATCAATAGAGACGACTCTACATATCTGTGATTTAAATTTTCTCTTTCCCAGTATTTATCTTTAAAACTTACAAGTTGCATTAAATTTAATAACAAATATTCTAAATATAATTGCGAGTATTGGATACCATTTTGCAAATCTCTACATTTTCAATAATATAATCTACATTAATGAGAATTTTTACATACAAAATTAAGGTATTCTACTAGAACCTTAATGTTCTTCTATACTAACCAATCTTTATTTACTACACTACTACGGAAATAAATTATTATCTAATTAGTAAACATACTTTTAGCTGTGTTTATAGTCTAATTGCTTTCAATCAACCAAATATTCCATATATTAAACTAAAATTAAAATAAAATATGTATTAAAACAAAATTGAACTTTACCTGCTATATGAAAAATATATTTATAATGGAAAGTGCTATTTTATGTTAATCCATATCATGTTATGAATTTCTAATGGCAAAGGTACATTCTACAGTTTCGAATACATGCATGAAAAACTGTCGAATAGTTTCCTTTTAAGAAATGTCTTTTAAAGAATAGTCTGATAGAAATTGTCATTGAAAACGATATACCATGTCAGCAGTTTGTTTGTGCTACGTAATCAATAGAGACGACTCTACATATCTGTGATTTAAATTTTCTCTTTCCCAGTATTTATCTTTAAAACTTACCAGTTGCATTAAATTTAATAACAAATATTCTAAATATAATTGCGAGTATTGGATACCATTTTTTGCAAATCTCTACATTTTCAATAATATAATCTACATTAATGAGAATTTTTACATACAAATTAAGGTATTCTACTAGAACCTTAATGTTCTTCTATACTAACCAATCTTTATTTACTACACTACTACGGAAATAAATTATTATCTAATTAGTAAACATACTTTTAGCTGTGTTTATAGTCTAATTGCTTTCAATCAACCAAATATTCCATATATTAAACTAAAATTAAAATAAAATATGTATTAAAACAAAATTGAACTTTACCTGCTATATGAAAAATATATTTATAATGGAAAGTGCTATTTTATGTTAATCCATATCATGTTATGAATTTCTAATGGCAAAGGTACATTCTACAGTTTCGAATACATGCATGAAAAACTGTCGAATAGTTTCCTTTTAAGAAATGTCTTTTAAAGAATAGTCTGATAGGAATTGTCATTGAAAACGACATAGCATGTCAGCAGTTTCTTTGTACCACGTAATCAATAAAGACGACTGCCTGGTTTAACGGCTCAGTAGAGCGACTTGCATGCAGCCTTGCAGAAATGTCAATAAAAAATTGAACATTTTTTTATACTTTCAATGTCGTATAAAAAGGATCATGGAAATCAATAATAAAAAAAGAATTAAATCGATAATTTTCAACTCTAGGGAGTACCGGAATGAATTCGTTGTTAATCTTTTTTTGCTTACGTTAGAAAAAGCGAATTTGAATTCAATCATTAAAATAAACGGAGGAATAAATAGAATAGAATAAATTCGGAGGAATGTTTTGTACGTACTACATTAGACCAGGTTAAAGTTTAAGTTTCTAAAATATCTTTTTAACCATCCATTTAAATAGAAATGTCGTTTAAAAACCTTTTAACTGGTGAATTAATGCCCACTTAGTTTGAAAAGAGGTAAGTAAAGATTTTTTTGCTTATAATCAAATAACTATTCTTCTAATGCATTTAATTATTTATAAAATTGACAGAATGTTAGATTTATATTTTGCAAGAGTACTAAAAATAAAGAATAAAATATAAAAATAAATCCTATAAAGTCTTTGATAAGATTGGAAACATTATTTTCATTTAATTTATCCGTTAAAAGTATAATACAATAAAATAAGTTCTTCAATTTATTTAATTTAAAGGTTATAATTTATTCATCTCAAGTTTTTCATTATTGAAACAATAAGTATACTAATTAATATATAATCGAATTTGTATTAAAAATTATACTATATATATAGAGAGAGGCAGTTTTATAAATTTCCACCATGGAAATCATATTTAAAATCACATTTCATCACGTAACAAAACTGTATTAGGACGAATAATGGATGTCGAACATTGCGACAAGCAAATTTTACTGTAAAGACTTCATAGAAAATGTAGTTGAAGATTTACAACAAATATTGTAGAGAGAGTTCAGAATTCTTATAGAATATTGTTGTGCAATCAGTCTAACCAGTTAAAATACATTGCAGATGGACAATAAGTGAAAATGCAATTCCCACGAAAATGACTAAAATCGCCATATTTTATATTATTGTAACCAGAAATATTTGGTTGATAAGAAAGTAATCCAATTTTTGAAAAGATTTCAATTTTTTATGTTTAAGTTCATGCGTGAGATTAATTGATGAAATATTGACCACAGTTATCTATGACCTTCCTCCATCTGTCAACAAGGTTATTCGTGCCGGATGTAAAAATGTCATTTAAAGCCAGGAAATCCACTACAGCCCTCTGAGCATTTAGCAAATTTCGAACTTTTTTCTTTAAAATAATTTCGCATCGGGAAAAACAAGCGGTAGTCAGATAGTGGCAGGTTAAATGAATATGGTGGATGTAATAAATCCTGATTCTTCATCATCAGAGCCACGTGTGGCATGGTATTATCACGTCAATGGAAGACAAGAGATTTATTTTTATACTCAGTCAAATTATCTGATCACAATATAGGTCTGATGTGACAGTTTGATCTGGTTGCAACAGAGATCGAAATTGATCGAGATCAAGTTTTTGATCTCGGAAAATCCTACCAAATGCAAAGCATTAGCTTTTTTGTGGCAGTCAAAAATTTGGATGAGCTCATATTATTGTTGAGCAACCAATAGAAATTCGACGTGCCCTATTTTTTTTTTTTTTTTTTTCGCTTTATTCACAGGGAATCCAACGATACCATTCGTAGATAACGCAGAGCTTGTTCAAGTGGTTTTCAATTGCAAAAATCATTTTATTGTTATTCAGCTATGTAGAATAAGTACAGTTCAGCTATACAGAATAAATGCAGTTCAGTAATACAGTATAAGTATAAAGTATAATGGAATATACTTATTAAAAATAAATACTTAAATTCCCATAATTTTTTTGGTATATAACAGACTATTTAAATTTTTTTTCACTCTTTCATAAGCTTTTAAGAACTAAATGTATACAAAATGAAAATTTAAAATTAATCCACATTAAACATTTAAACAAATCGTTTATTATTTTTTGTAGTTTAACTACAAAAATTATATTTGAAGATAAATAAAATATTACTGTTACACATGAAAACAATAGTTATTTAAATATTGTTATTTTATATATATAAATAATGGTAATTATTTGCTGTTGTCTTTATGCATCCATAAATACATTATGTGAAAAATAATATGTCACATCGTATTAATTGTAGTGTTTTTACTTTATTATTCATAATTTTTTTAATGAATTGCATAAATAATTTCAATAATTCAAATTATAAATCTAAGGACAATTTATATTTATAATTTGTTAGATTTATAATATTTTTTACTTTCAGCTGTTTCTAGAGAAAGTTTGATATATATGGAATATCATAAGTTAAAATTATCAATTGTACTAGGTTTTTGTCATGAAAGACACATATTTTCTGGTGCAGAAACCTATTAACATTCTGAACCATTACATATACGGTACATATTATGCAAAATAAATTGTCTCAGAAAAATATTTATTACATATATATTAAATGATTCCTGTATGGACTTCTATTCATATGCTGTATTGTCTCGTCATACACTAGATCTATAACGGATTCAAGAAGAGGTCACTTTCAAGTTCATGGGACCACTATAATTTTTATTTACAATGTTACACACACATACACACATATATATAAATACATACAGAATTCTGATTTATTACCAATTATTTACATAAAAAGGAAAAATAGAGTTAAAATTTACAACTTCAGTTGACTAAAAAGACGGAGACTTTCACAGTTCTAGAGTCCACGACGAATCTAATCTATCGGTCTGAGGCCAATCTTAATCATCACACGGAATGATGAAACCACTAGGGGCCCACTTTGTAAACAGGTGGAATCTCTGGCCTGTTCAGTAAATATAAAATGAGAAAAACAACACTTCTTGAAGACTCGTCGCAGAACTTTTTTTTTTCCTCTTTTCCAAAACCTTCCCTTTAAGAAAATCCGCCAAGAGGGGTGGTCAGCTTCGCTCACTTCTCATTATAGTCGACACTTACTGAGCCCATATTCTATCACCATTCACGATGCAACAACTCATAGCGTAGTCCATATTCCACCTGTAATTGTTTCAACATATAAAGGTCAAACAAACAATTGCTAATTTCCTGAGGTCTCATTATCCATGAAATTTATTATCAGCTGTCAGATTTGTGTAGCAGGTTGTTCTCATTAGTACAAAATACTAATTGTATGTAATATAAATATCCGCGATACTGCTTATATGCTGTCAGATTTGAGTGATAAGTTGTTATTATGCATTTGTTATATATATGTTCCTTTCTCCTGGGAACAGAAATGCTATACCTTTTCACGGCGCAAAAATGCTATGCATGCCAGTCACGGCGTTTTTTAAGTTAATAACCATCTATAATTTTAATTTTTAGATTAATTAGATTAATTTTTATTTTTATTTTTAATTGTTAACATTGGAAAAAAATTTATCATATGATAGAGAGGATATTTTATTGATTATTAGATTTAAATTTGCAAAATGACTCCGATTTTTTGAATAGTTGTTATTACTTTAAGTCAAATTATTTTTCTTTTTTTTTTTCATCTTGAGAAAGACATTGTTAAAAAAATAATGTAGGGCACATTCAGTATTATAGGAAAAGGCATCACGAAAAAAATTAGAATGTCAGAATCAATATAATCGATACGTCATTTTCGTTCCTTATGAATTCTATCTTACCTTTATGAAGGAAAAAGAGGACAATTCACTGCGTTGAGCGTTTATGTGAAAATGATGAATGTTATTTTATCCGGAACATTTCCCAATAAATCTTTCTGATTGAGCGGTATTATTTCCTCCCTATACTCCCTATTATCTAGAAAAAAAAAGGATTTACTATCTGTATTCTTGGTCAGTAAATTATAAGACTTGGGTTTCGTTATATGACCTAACTGTCTTTTCAGGGTAAAAAAAAAAAAAGCCAATTAGCTAGAATAATATATCAAAATCGAAACAATTACCGCTTGAAGAAGTTAATGATTTCATATTCGGAAAGAATACTGCCAATAAATGATGAATATGAACTAATATCTGAAATAAAAGAACTTCATGTTATCTGACTGAATGTTATTGGGAAATGATTTAAGGATTTATTTCAAATTAATTGCATTTCCCTTCTAATAAAATTTTGTTCAAAAATTTAGACCGAAATTTTTCGTTCTGTTTAGGTTATTCTACAGAATTTTAGAGTATATAGCTGATTTCGGTATATATCGTTCAAAATAAAATACAAGATCAATATTAATATTATAAGGAAAAATAGTTATCATTTGATTTCATAATGATAATTATAATTATAACAAATAATATTGATAATAATATCAAATTTTACCCACAACTAATTTGAAAAATTTCGGCAAATAAAAAAAAATTTGTGTAAATAATTGAGTAATCACATTTTATAAAAATTTTTTATTTCATTTTAATACTGAATTATTTTTTGGAATATAATGAATCTTAATTGAATTTATTTTTAGCAGAAAAAATAACTACATTTTAATATTTTGGTAAACAACTATAAAAGTTTTATTTTTTCACAAACAGGATAATTAGAAACATTTTTAAGAAAAAACATTAAGAAAAAAGTATTGTAAATATTAATACCGCCAAAAATTTCAAAATATTAATTAAAAATAAGTTTCAAAACAATCATTATGCATTAGCTATATTTTCATACAAGCAATACTTCTTTTGACTTCTGACATCTGTGCTAAATATTTACAGGTTCAAATGTTCACAAGTTTATTTGCGTTTACACTAAGCATACAGATTCAGTTTAGTTTCTATGGTTTTTATTTTTATGATATTAAATAGAAGTACAAGTTAAATACTATTGTAAAGCACAACATACATAGCATACACCTGTAATATAAATTGATGCAAATAAATTAATTTTTAAGACACCTTGAATTAATAATATTTCAATTAGATAATATAAAAATAAAGCAATGGTATATATATTAAAATAAATAGTTAATTATCAGTTATTTTAGTCATTGTTACAATAATTATTATTATTTGTACAATTATAAGAATGTAAAATGTACAAGACCATAATTATGTTAAAATACTTTTTTTATTAATAAAGATTTAAATATTTCAATAATAATTATATATATATTTTATTTATTCGATGGATTAGTATCTTTTATAAGCACATTGTCCTTTAAATTTCTTCTATTAAATATTCTCTCGCTCTAAATATAAAACAAAACCAACAACAATTGTTTAAACAATTTTAAAATAAACACGTTTGAATGTGTTTACAGGATTGTTTGGTTAGGAGCATTGAATAATATAGATTTTACTGCAATTCTTGAATAAGAACCCATACAAAAAATGATGAAGATACTTTGTTTTTCTTTAATCATTTAGAAAACATTATTTTATAAAAAGAACTATAATTTTTTACACATCTTATAAAAATATAAAAAATTCTGTAAAAATATATATAGACTTATAAATTTTTTTAAAAATAATGTTTCAAAAAGACATATATCTAAATTCATTATTATCATGATATTAAACGTCTGAATAAAAAGAATTTTTATAAAAACAATGAAATAGAAACTCAATTTTTTTGCTTAAAATTTTTCTAACATATATCTCCGATTTATTTTTTTTTTTTTTCAAAATATTATTTTTAATGTGCCTGAGATAGATAAATATCCATTTTTGTATATCAAAATAAATATAATTCTAACCAAAAATAAATGCAAGTCTGCACTTGAATTCATTGAAATCATGTTGTATATTTTCTGTGTAATGACTAACTTTGCGAGATAATAAATACAATTTATTTACTATAAAAACAACGATTTAAATATTATTCTTCAATAATTTTTTGTTCAGATCACAACTGTTTTATTTAAATAAGTTCTTTATTTTCTCAGGAAATACATTTAATTTATTTAAGGCTAGAAATCATATAAAATCTACCCTATGAATCATTCAAATGAATATAAAGAGTTATTTTAAAAACTAACTTTATATGCTAATAAATTTAAAAATACAACTTTAATTTTAATGAATTTTTAAAATGTCAGTGACAGACTACATATTGTCATTCTTCTGATAATTGCTTTTAGAATTAATCACTGAAATGATTAAACATTGAAAATTGATCAACTGGATTAAACAAAATACATAATTTTTTATTCGCAGGATAAAAGAGCAGAAGATTTACATTTTTAAAAATATTTTAATTAAATTTTGACATTTAGTAGAAATTTTACAGGTAATATAAAGCATATATTTCCATATCCACCTGAACATATAATACAAAAATTCATTTATTATAAATAAAAAAAAAATAAATAAAAAGTAAAAAAAAGGGAGGGGGTGCTAAATGGCCGAGTGGCTAGCGCTCTGGTACGTTCGGTACCGCAGGTATCGGGCCCAAATCCCGGTGTTGCCGTGAATGTTTGTAGTGGTTCAGAATCCATTTTAAACCATAGGTACCGGTCCTAATAGGATCGTAGAGGGTTGCGGGGGTAGTTTTACTCCGCGTCCGTGGCTTATCTTCAAGTTACACGCGCCCCTGGGTAATGCAAAGTGAATAACATCGGTGCAGCCCTTATGGCATAAAAAGATCACGGTCTATTTGCCAGGTGCATTAGAAAGAAAAATAATAATAAAAAATAATTATTCGATTTAAACTCTCTTACAAAATATTTACAACTTAGATTTAAGTTTATTTCTTAACTAATGGAAATTCTAATGATACCGGAACTAATAGATCTTTTGCTATTTATATATAACACCAGTAAAGTTTCAACGTCAATGTTATGAATGACAGCCATACACTCGTATTCACAAGTATTTATTCTACAAGACAATCATGCATGCATTCAACATCTTTTATCTGACACATCGACGATCGAATCTATCATTCACTTATATTTTTTTTCTTTCTAATGCCTGTTTTGCTCAGTGAAACATTTTCCCAGAATATAAATTTATTTTTGCTCCTGGAAACTATACAACGTCTTTCATAGATAAAATCTTACAAAAGAATATGGCTTATTTTACACTGTAAAGCTTTTAGTCAAGAAAAAAATGTATTTTCCTTATCATTTTTCTTTCTTTTCGCTAGAAAGAATTTTTTCCCCTTTTTTCTTTTCTCGGCTTATAAGATTAGTTTTTTTTTTTCTTTCCTTCTTAAATCCTAAATAAATAACACGTTGGCAGATTATCCATGGTTCAAAAACAAAGTGGGTTTTGTAGTCACTATATATATATCAATATAAGAATAAAATTTTTAAACATTTTTTTTTAATATATCAAATACTATAAGTTTTTTTAATATATCTAATAAATTTTTTAATATACTTTAAAGTTTCTTATCTATTTTAAATATTTTTTTTTTTTTTTAAATTGTGTAATATTTTTAAAAATTTAGCAATGGTATTTTTGTAAATGAGTAATTAGATAAAAAAAAAAAATAGAAATGTTAAGATATTTGTTATTGGAGTATTGAAATTAAATGCAGATATAGTATGTATAGTAATAAATATTGAAATAGTTTTAATAAATTTAACTAAAATTCTTAAAGTTGGCATTAGTGTGCTTAAGGTAGCTTAAAATGGTAAGTTATAGTAATGCAACTTTTGATAAATGATAACTTAAACTAGACGATGTAATTATTTCATCCATAACAATCAGATTGGCCTATTGAATAGCATGTTGCTATTTGTAATTAGAATCAGTCCTATACTCAGCATGAGGGAAAGAATTCTGCAGACAGGGATATCCTTTCATTGGCAACGAGGGAATTAAGAGGATGGTGCCACCCTGAAACGTCTTCAATGGGAGTTTAACACTAATTTTAGTTGCACAAATTGCCTAAAAAGAAAAATATAACGAAGGAAATATTTAATAATATATTTTAAAAGAAAAATCAATTAACACAAACAGAAGATTTTTAATATTTTGAGCTGTAAACAATATGAAACACACAGAGTATGCATTATATAAGCATATCGCATGTTGTTTAATTTAGAGAGTATGCATTATATAAACATAACGCATGTTCTTTACGTTAGAGTATGCATTATGTAACATTATGTAAACATAACGCATGTTTTGGGCTATATCACATGACAATTTATTACCCATTTGAATCGAATTAACAATAAAAAAAAATAATTGAATACAAAATGAAATTCCTGTAAAATTTGTTCTTGTGTGTTATAATGCATGTATAAATAGAATCAAATTAATCGAAATTTCGAATATCAATAAGTACGATTTGCATATATTAGCTGTTTTTGCTATACTTTATTTTTTTCATGCATGATAAAAGAAATTTAAGTAATTTAACTATTTTTATGACAGAAAATATCAAAAATGAACAGAATTTATTAATTGTGCTTGCTATATGCATGGATGCAGAGCAAACCAAATCTAATGTTTCTAAGATATATATTGTGAAACTTTTTTTAAGTCCATGAAGATATTTTGAAGATTTGATCAAATGATGATACGCTGGATAATCCGAAGAACATTCAACTTCTGATCGTTATTAAGATGTTATTTTCTTTCCCAATCACGTTCAACTTAATTAACATAAAATTCATTTTTTAAAACTGCAATTATCTCTTTAATTTTTATGTATTTATTTTATATAGATCTACCAGACCTTTTCCTACCACAACCATGGGATATTTCGATTCTATACTGCTCATTGAGTTTTAGACGAAGTTCTTTAAACACAAAAAATCAAAGACTCCATTCACCAGGAAAATCTAGTATTTGTAATTTGAATAGAGTTCTTTTTTTTTTTTTAATGTAGATTTGTCCTAACAAATATATTTTTTACACATTTTCTTATTTAGCAAGAGCTCATAATTTTTTCTATTGAATATTGCAAAATGAAATTTACTAGCTTAAGGATATTAAGATTGTAGATGGAATATCGCTTTTTTTTTCAAAACACTACCTTCAATGTAATTTTTTTCTAAGATTTTTGCAGCAAAGTATTATAAAATCAACCAAATCGTGCTATTTATATATAAAAATATCCAGAGAAATTTATTTGTATCACTGATATTTTTTGACAGACATTTAGGTAAATGCCTAAATAAGTTCATAACAACTATCATATATTTTTTGTATTCCAAACAGATTAAAAGTTTTTAAAAAGATAGATATGAAAAATGTTCAAAAATGTTTTCTAAGATAAATATTCTTTTTATACATTTTGAATTATTTTAAAATATTATTGTATGTTGTATAATTTTTCTTCAGGGGCATCTGTTTCAGCAATGAATTCTTTGAGCTCGTTCAAAAGATTAGAGTCTCTGTTATTATTAGCATATTCATTAGGGGATAGGAACGTAGTAAGCTTCATATTCAGCAGCTTATAAGTTTTATATAAAATTAAAATTAAAAGTTGAAATAAAAAAAAAACCCTAAAATTTAAAGATTTTTTAAAGATTATATTTCCCCTTTTCTAGTATATCTCGAATACATTAATTCATCACATTTATAGATAAAAAGTCTTTATAATGAAAATGACATCTGTAGTAATAACATCTGCAGTATGACATCTGAAAATAACATTTTCTGTAGTTGAAAAATTAGCAAGAAAATTTAGAAAAAAAGCTAGTTTAATCCTAAAAAGTAAAACAAGGTAAAGAGAACATAAATTAAAAGTATCATAGAACATAAATTAAATGCACAATACACAAGTCTTTAATAATGAATTATTACTCTGATACAATTTTTAGTTAATATTTCCTTTTCAATAGAAATTATGTATGATTCAACAAACTGTCGAAGTAAAAGTATTCTTTTAAATACATTTTCCTTGGTGTTATTAATATTATTGGAATTACCATTTAATTGTATGACATTCCATTAGCTATAGACCAACTTTAGTGCTGCTGTTATTAACATTTATAATGAGATAAAATGCTTCAAGATTTTACGGCTTGATGGCCACCTGGATAGCGATCTGACCGTTGGTACCGCAGGCTTCAGGTTCGAATTCTGGTGGTGGCATGGATGTTTGTAGTGGTTCGGAATCCACGTTAAACTGTAAGTCCCGGTCTGTTTAGCCAAAGTGTGCACTAGATAACCGTAGAGCGACAAACCAACCTTCAAGATTTCATCAGATTTCAAAAAATTGCATATTTTCATTTACAGTTTTTTTCCTTTGAGAGATGCAAAAATAAAAAATGTATTTATATATATAATCTTAATGTAATTTACCAAAATTAGAAAAAAAATTACAATAACTTGATTATTTTTGTAGAACGAAGTTAGATCCAGAAATCGCCGATAATTTAAAATATGATATTTGACAATGCTATTAATATGCCATGATATTATTATGATGGAACGGACAATGCTTTATAAAAACTGAATTGAAACATTACTTTAAGTGATGATTTTGAAGTTCATTTTCGATGCGATCATTTTTGAGAATTATATCCTTTTATTCACTAAGCCGGGAGAAAAAAAACCAAAAAAGGATGTTATTTTAAATCATAGCATTGTTTTTAAGATCAAGTGTTTGCAATTTATTGTTTATGGTGAAATTTGTTGTTTATGGTTATGGTTAACATAACAATCACAAAAGACGAAAACCGCAGGCTGTGATTAATATACCAGTTTTTTTAACATGTACGACTATTGACGAAGTTTTGCAGAGAAATTCCTATTTTAAATGAATGAATGCAATTTCTTATTCAAAAAACATATACATCTTTAATAAAAGATGATGCATTTCATTCCTGTAATTTATTAGTTTTGAACCATTCCCAATCTCCTATTTCATTCTATCATGCCTTTTGAAACTCATTTTAACAAAATTCTTCTTGCATGGTTTTATTGCCTCCTTATCAGATTTTCTGCTATTACAATCATTATGCTAATTTGTATATGACTCTGAATAATGCAGTTTTAATAATGATTACCTTGCATAAAACTATACTTAAGAAATTGTTAATTGTAATTTTATTAATTAATTGTTAAGTTGATTAATTATTAATTAGTTATTTGTTTCTTAAGAAATAAGGATTTGTTATAATCTTGTATAAGTATTTTTTTATTTCTTAAGAAATTGTTGTTTTACCTTTAAGTAACATGCAAATTTAAAACACTAATAATAGATAATAGATAATTAGATAGCTTATAATAGATAATTAGATAATTGTTTTTTCTTCATCACAAATTTATGCGAAAAATATTCGATTAACTTGAATTTGTTTAAGTGAAACATTTTATACCGGTTAGTATAAGTTCAAAAGCTAGATATATATTCAAAAAAATTATTAACTCGTAATTTTTGAATTATTAACTCCTAAAATTGTGAATATAATACGCTCGGACAAAATATATAATATAAAACTTACTCAAGGAAACGTTGTGTACTACACCAAGAACACAACCTTGACATTCATTTTTTTTACCATTTTTCAAATACATGTGATAAAGAAATAGCAGTGTTCTATCTTCAACAAAATATCCTTGTAAACAATGAAGCAAAATAAAAACCAGGACAGAGGAGCATAAATAAAAAAGAGAGACTAGTCAAAGTAGTAGTTCTGAGAGTGAACAACTAAAAAAAGAGTGGTACAAGCTCGCAAAGAAAGAAACGTGTTCTTTTTCCCTTTATGCTTTGGAGCTAACCATCAACCATCTATCAAAAACTGATGTCCCGCCTTGTAGTATATTTTTAGAGCAACAAAACTCAGACACGGATTGTTCAACTTTGCTAGAAAATAAATAAACAAAAGAAAATATTCTGTCAGGATTGTTTTTTCATCGAAAAGTCCAGTTAAGGAATTTTATACTTTTATGTTTTTTGTTTGTGTGTGTGTCTCCGTGTAGTCATGTGTTTTTTCGCGTTTGAAGTATCAAAATATATTAGATTGAAAAGACTTCATTTGTCTTTCCCAACCCTTTTAAAACAATTTGTTTCAATGAATTGTGTCTTTGGATCTTATAAAGCATTTTTTTAAAACCATACTTTAGTCTTATAAGGCAAAGAACAGTATAGGAACTAAAAAACAAATATATTAACATTTCTCAACAAAAATTTAAATTTTTCAAAAAATATTTAACATATTACTGTGTCCAAAAATTAAAACGTAATTTTCAATTTAAAATTTCTGGGTCTTGTGGAATTTCATTTTTTTCTCTCTTTTTATGACTGGCACTTCATCGAAATTTTTGACGTCAAAATATTCATTTTAGTGTTTGAGTTAGCGCTTGACTTTGTAAACGCTAAATCTGATTCCAGATTCTTGAAATGTCAGAATTAATCAGCAAAAGAACTTCTGCACTAATTTTTTTCCGAAAATTAATGTTGCAGAAGGCATTCGATGAGCATTCCTATATCGGAAAGAAATGTTTCGAAGTGGTATAAACAGTTCAAAAAAAAATAAGCTGAAGAAGAATTTTCTGATCGATCATCAATTTTAACCGACGAAGCTCACGTCCAAAAAATTAAAGGTTTGTAAACATTTTTATTTAGAGGCTTTCTTTTGGGTACAAATAGTATAATCTAATATTTAATGTAATTATTTTTTTAAAATATATTTTATATGTTAATATATTATGGAGTTCAGTGAGTCAACTCTCATTAAGTTCTGAACTAAATTTTTAAAATTTGTTGCAACTTCAAACCAATTTTTCAATATTTTAAAAAAGTACTTTTATTTTTTTACGATTTAATTTTTTTTTGAAAATTTATGTATACATTTATTTTTAATAAATTACAAATATATATTTAAGTAATCAAGGTTTTTAACTAATGTATTTTAAATAGTTAATAATTATGGAGGGATAGAAAAATCATGGAGAGAAACAAATTGGTGCTACCCTACAATTAAAAGAAAAATATATGAGTTATGATGGATTTTAATCTTAGTTGCACAGTATTATTTTAAGAGTCTTAAGTCAAAATCAAATTGGTAATTGTTCCTGTTAGCAAAATGCACTTTCAGATTTAAACTACCCTATACTCTAAATGGTCATTAACATTTAGTCCATTTGTTTATATTTCAGTACTCTATACTAGCTTTAGATTGTAAAAATCATAGCATATAAACTATAATCCCTGTATTAATCAAGTCAGGTTTATTATTGTAGTAATCATTTATCAAGAACTTCATTTTTTTACTAGTTAAACCTGACAATGGTACAAAATTTATATAAAATATTTAGTACCTAAATTACAAAAATAATAATTTTATGTTTACTTCAAAAGTATTATTTTTAAATATGTAAATTAGATAAGCACATGTCTTTTAGCTGTAACGTTGAAATTATTATAATATAATGCATGCAGATCCAGTTTCATAAAAACTAATATTGCTTGAACTATATAATATTTTAAATAATTAGCTAAACGACATAGTGATACTTGAAAAAAACGTCAAAAATGTTTTCATGAATTTTTCAATCAAATACAAATTATATTTGCAATATTTGAAAAACTTAGACATTAAATAAAAATCTTACTCACATGTAAAAATAATTACTATCATTGTCAAATTTTCACTACCATTTCGGTATTATTAGAGACTAATTTTATGTGTTTATTAGTAGGGTCTGTTAGGTATTTAGTATTTCGTTTGTAATTTGAGTTTAACTTTAATCTCACTCAATATTTTGATGTCAAAAGATTTGATTCATCTCAATATTTTGATGTCAATCATTGTTTAATTTGTCTCACTCAATATTTTGGATTGCATTTGTACAGTGACACAAAGTTTTGTTTTATATTTTTACTAAAGGAAAGGAAAATTATTAATAACAGTGTAATATTTATCACATATATAATTAGTACTATTACAATTTATTGCATTCAGTAACATTACAAATGTTATATTTATGTAAAGTTAATGTAAAAAATTATTATTATTTTAACTAATAATAGATTTCCTCTTATGTATATTGTCTATGAAATTATACTAAATTAATTTTAATAATTTACTTATGAGAGAATTAATTGAGATCTATTTTTATTGGCATATTAAAGCTTAATGAAATGAATTACTCAAGACAATATACAGTAATTAAAAAAATATTAATTTTCATTATGTAATTTATTTTTATTATCAAATGAAATCTATAAATTTTTTTAATTAATAGGGAATATAAAAATGACAAAATAATCATTAACGGTGAATTTGAAAAAAAAAAAAAAATTGAAAAATAATTATTGAGATTAAGATACCTTTATTTGAAGTCTTAAAAAGCGTAATTAAAATTATACTTAATTCCTCAGTAGCCTTTTTTTCAAGATAATAGTCAAAAAGCAAACAGAGTAAGCATTTAATTCAAACGAAAAATTAAAGTAGTAATAAAAAATAATAACAAAATACATCTGAAACTAGGAAATAATTACTGCATTTCAGAAAAAAATGTAAAATAAAAAGAATAATATACTGTATATTTTTATTTACCAAATTTCCATTGCTAATGACATGAGAATAACAGTTCTGGTAATTAACTTCTATGTTTTTTATTAAAAATATTTAATTAACAAATATATTTCTAATTTTTTACTTTTAGTTTTATTTTTCATTGGCATTAGTCATAAATTATCGAGAGAGTGTTATTTTTATTTTTATTTTTTTTTTTTTCCTAATGAGTTAATTTTGTCATAATCATCTTTTGTTCGGTTTTTGATTTAATCCTTAGTTTAAAGTGATAATTTGCAGTTCATTTTTATGTCTGACTTTCAGTTTAAATTAAAGAACGTAGAGTTAATTTGCATAGTTTAAATATGAAATTTTTGCCAAGTACCAGCTAGTTGTTTGAAATTAAAATGACTGCAGATTTTTTTTTTTTTTTTTTTTTTGTACAGTCATAAATTTTAATTGTATTATGAACAAGTAATATAAAAAAAATTTTAAGTCAATTCCTTTTTTTCATTTCACTATATTACATAGAAGTCGTTTATAATGATTTTCATTCATTTTTTAAGTTTACCTAGCGCCATCTATTGGTAGATATATGCAACTTAAATCTAAAAAAACTAAAATTAATTAATTAAATTTAATTACTGAATTAATATTTGAAAATGTATTAACATCCAGTGCCCTCCACTTACAAGTTAAAAATGTATTTGAACTAGAACAGATGAATAAAAAGGATTTTATAAGCGATTGAAAATTTGAACAAGATATATATAGGAGAGTGTGAGCTAATAGAAGGAATTGAATAAATAACACAGTTTAACTTAAGAGTTTAGTTTTAATTTTAGTGTTCTGAAGAACTTTTTTTAACAATTATTTTTAAATTTTTCAAATATTTTATTAAAGAAACCTGTAGGTCGCCATCCCCACCCTCATTTTCTGAGGCATTTTCCTTCTTTCTCTGTATTTCATACCATGAGTATAATTGACAATTTTATAACAGAAAAACAGGAGGCTCAGTTTAAATCCGCTACTGATTCAATTGCAGTTATTGATTTCAGAAATTAAAAGACTCGATGCATGTTTTAGAAGGAATAAGCATATCATATATCAACGTTTGAGCTGCCTAGTACGTTTTCTGACATCTTGATAATACCTCAGTAAATATTCTCTTTTTCTTTATCACACATCGGTGAGTTAATCGTGATATATAGAAATAAATAACGAGGCCCACCAATATTTTAATAGACTATTATTTTGAAGTGTCAAACTTTCAACCCCTGATGAAAATAGTTGCGAGGATTACATGTAGTAATGGCTGGGGATAATCTCGCTTATTTTTTCAATTCCTTCTATTAGCTCACACTCTCCTATATATATATCTTGTTCAAATTTTCAACCATTAATAAAAATACTTTTTATTCATCCACTCAAGTTCAAATATATTTTTTTTTTGAACTTGTAGGAAGGACACTGGATGTTAATACCGTTTTTCTAATATTAATTCAGTAATTAAATTTAATTAATTAATTTCAGTTTTCTTAGATTTAAGCTGCATATATCTACCAATAGATGTCGCCAGATAAACTTACAAAAATAAATTAAAATTATTTATAAAGGACTTTCTTGCAATATAGTGAAAAAAAAAAAGTGTAGGAATTGACTTTGAATTTTTTTTTTTTTATATTACTTGTTTCCCTAATATAATAAAATTACATTCCGATATTTTGTTATTTTGTTTTTATGCGTAACTAAATTAAGAGAACTACCTAACTGCCTACTGTTACTTGACCATGCAGAAACCTACCTAAGGGACCAACTAAGTACCTACCTTTTATATCTCTAGCTGTTTATCGAACAGAGATTCTTAGGTTAACTAAAGAAACCTTACTTATTACCATCGTGGCCACTTTAGTATTGGGAAGTTTCATATAACCTTCCTTAAACTTTGTCCTTATTATTCATTTATTTCATATATTGTAACTTTGATGTTTCTTTCCCTTTAATTCATATGAAAATTATTTAAATTAAATCAACTGCATCTAAATATAACAAACATTAAGTAAAAATATTTGATTTTTAATCACAAAAGTAATTTTAAACATGAAATAAATTTAAAAAAGCATTACTATAATCATAATTAACTATTAACATTCATTTTTTCTGGTTTCCATCTTAAACCTTTTTTAAAATTCAAGTCTTTTTTTTTTAAGTAAAATTAAAACTTCTAGATCTAAATTTAGCTTGTTGCTTAAAACACATTTATACATTTTTAATTTCTATCCATATGTTAGTTTAGCTCAAAATAAAATATTAGTTGGTTTATGATACATCAAAAATCAATAAATTTTTGTACCATGAAATAACTAGTCACTTTCATAATTTTAGATATCAAGTAAGACCCTTTTAATTGTTACTTTAATAACATTGAACAATAATTTTGTCAAAATCAGCACATTACTTTTGTAAAAATAACATTATATTTACTGCAATTAAGTTTATTTTAACAACAATACATGTTATAATAAAATTATATATGTGACACTTCAAACATTATATTAAACTTACAAAATTGAATAAATTACTTAAATTAATATGGTAGCAAGGCAAGAAAAATGATATTAGTAAAATATGATGTAACATAATTTTATTTTAGTTATATAGGTACGTAAC
Source organism: Caerostris extrusa (assembly GCA_021605095.1). Taxonomy (NCBI): domain Eukaryota; kingdom Metazoa; phylum Arthropoda; class Arachnida; order Araneae; family Araneidae; genus Caerostris; species Caerostris extrusa. Next base: position 181,100 of record BPLR01000360.1, on the reverse strand, counting down.
GAATTGTTTATTATGAAACATCACGCTTTTCTGCTTAATTTCAACTTTACTGCTTTAAATTATTTCTATTCAATGTTTATAACCATATTTGGAGTGTCAAATTTTCAAATTATTATTTATGTTCTGATATAAATTTTACATTTTTAAGTCAGATTTAATTTTTTTAATTATTATTGTGAAGCTTATAAAATGTTTATATAAGCGATAACTAATTTACTTTGCACAAAATAAATACAAAATGAACTAAATGAAAAAGAAGTCAAGTAAAATATATTTTTAGCGGAATAGTACATCAGTTCATTGGATAATATATACCAAATTTATATTATCAAAAAAGACCCTAACTATTGAATTTAGGACTACAAACAAACCAAATAAATTTTAAAAAGGAGAAAGTAACGTTGATATTCTTTTCCAATGCAATGTTAAAAATTTCTAAGTTGAAATATAGATTTTGCAAACAAGTCATGTATGTATTCGTAAACATGACATTAAAAAAGCTCTGGAATAAAAAAGTTATTCTTAAAAGGATAAATATAACCTAAGTTTTTTACAAAGAGATAAGAATAAATATTTAAACGGCGAAAAACTGAATATTCATAGCAAACAATATATCCAACATTATTCAAACTTTACTTAAGCTTCATATTTACACAAACTCAGGAAATAACTTCTGTAAGATACTCTTTGTAAATAATGTTACCCTAAATACCAGTATTTGACAAAATATTAGTAATGTTATTTACTCTTCTAGTTTGCCTAAAAGCCAATGGTTTTGAATAATTTTGGATAAAAAGATTTGGTATTCATTTCAAATACTTTATAGACAAATGTATTTCTTTATTTTTCATGGATCATTATTTAAATGATGCATTCCTTTTATGAGTGTTAGTTTTATACTGGGTATTTTTAAGTAAAAGGATAATTAATGAAATGTGTGTTCATAATTTAGAATATTTAAAAAAAACACTCTCGAGCATTATGAACTCCAAGTAACTAAATAAATCCATACAAAATCTACTAGAATTAAGACTAAATCAATATTAATGAAAAACACCACATATTTGTAAAAAAATATTCACATTTATATGATTTATTTAAAAAAAAGAGTGAGATATATAGATTCACTGTTGGTTATTTTTAAATATAAAATCTACTTTCTCAACGTTGTCTTGCATTATTTTTCAAATAAAAAATAGTATATGTTAATGAGGCCCGTGGTTACTATACGGTATATTAAAAGGATACATCGTATATGGCTAAGACCTTATACACTTTCTACGAAATCTGCTATCAACTGCATCTTCAATCTTGATCCCTTAATCAGCATATATTCGACTATAAACCCTCTCCACATCCCATCTTCATCATCTCAAATAATCTGAAATATCAGCTCTGTCATTGATATTTAATCAAAAATTATAAACTCCACCCTTTTAATCAAAAAAAGTATAACTGTAAACATTTACTAATATCTCATTCTATATGTCATCATATTTGTTTACAGACAAGTTCATCTATTTTACGATCAAATCTACATTGTTTTCAAGATCATCTGTATATTCAAATTTTTGTGTTTTCTTTTACTATTTGTAACCGTGTTTATTCTAAATAAATGTTGGCACGCCATGCGAAAATGCCACCCATATTCCCTTTCCCGATTTCATTTTCTATTATCCTTTCATCCGCTTGCTACTATGCCCAAAGAGAAAGACAAATTATTTTTTTTCAAAAACTCTATTTATTCTTAAAAATTTATTTCATCGCCTTCAAAGTAATCCCCTCCGGACACAATTCACTTTTACCAAATTTTTTTCCAATCCTCAATGAATGCTAAAAAGTCATCGGCAGGGATAGACTTCAAAGTGTGCGCGATTCACATTGAATCACTTCTATCGAATCAAAACGGTGTCCCCGGAATGGTCTCTGGAGTTAAGGGAATAGCCAGGTCGCACGGTGTGAATAAGGTGGTAGTGGAACGATATCAGTTTCACTTTTGATATCGTTCGTTATCGTTGATATCGAAAAGTCACGAAGAATCAATGCAGTATGAGATGGCGCATTCAGTGTTTTTGGTACCAATCGAGATTTGAGGCGTTTGAAGCCCAAAATGGAATTGACCGATTCTTTTGAAATTCCAACATCGTCAGCAAGGTCTCTAAATTGCAAATTGACGGTTTACAAGCCCCAAATCTTTAATTTTTGGACGTTGAGGTCGGTGGTTCACCAGAGGGCTCTTCGTCTTCAACGCGTTCTCTGCCTTCTTAGAACTGTTTATATCACTTCTAAACATTTCTTTCCGATATAGGAATGCTCACCGAATGTCTTCTGCAACATTCTATGCGTTTTCGCAAACAAAATTTAATGCAAGTTCTTTGCTGAATTAATTCAGGCATTTCAAATATCGCTGGAATCAGTTTTTAGCGTCTCATAAAGCCAAGCATAACTAAAAACTAATGAATATTTTGAAGTCAACTTTCACAAGATGCCAAGGACAGTGTATTTCACTTTCCACACATTTCTATAATAATTTGATTAACGCCCTCTATTCCCAAAATTACTTTATTTCCATTTCAACAGTTGAAACTTTCATTTCGTTAGCTTCTAAGAAATTATACATTTACTTTTTTTTTTTTTTTTTTTTTTTTGATTTTCTGTCTCACAAAATATATCGCGTTACTTTTGTAAGTCCGAGACCATAATGACACACTCATCAAATAAAGCACCAAGACTAATAAACAGTCATCAAAAAGAAAATAGGTTACTCTAAACGGAAACGACGAGCGATGAATTACAAGAAATACTTTTACAGTGTCAATGGAGCAGCTTTCAAAAAATGCTACAGAAAGTTTATCTTACTAAGAGTTTGATCGAATAAAGCACAACTCGATTTATCTGGAACCCAATTATTGAGACTATAGTATTTCCGTCTAAAAATTAAATAATTGTTAAATATCTTTCAAAGCATATTCACTTACCAATAGATTTTATAGCATTAATTATTAGTTGTTAAATCAGTACTATTCTTAAAAATTGCATAGTCATTATTTACAGATCATGGTAATTCTGATTACGCTGAAAGAAAGTGTATATGCTATTAAATGTAGCAAGTATTTATAATGATATAAACATGTTTTAGAGCTGAAAACAGCTAGATAGACATTCTAAACTGCAGTTGTAAACAGTTATGACAGTGCATAGTTTTATAGGAAAATGGATATAGACTACCATAATGTGGAATTCATCATTATGTAACTCATATTCCAGTCTGTAGAGTCCAACATCGGTGTCCTGAATTACTGCTAACGAATCAAAAATGTTATATTATTAATGGTTGCATATATTGCAAGTCTGCATTAATGCGATGCCTGGGAATGAGTCATTGGCCCAAATAAGCCATTACATGGGTTATTTAAAATGAAATTGATCAAACTTTTGGATTTTTTTAAAGTCGTATTTAAACAATGAAAGCTACATTGGGCAGCACATGTAATATATTTAATGATAGATATTAAATGCAAAAAAATTCAGAGATAATTAAAAATTAAAAGTGAAATCATTAACTTTTTCTTTATTTGGAACTACTATCTATTACATGTTTTGATTAATTATTTCAGATATTAATTAATTATTAATACTGAATTAGAACAAAATTTTAGGTAGATATCTATAATAAATACAAAATTTTAACAAGGAAACTTCCCCAATATATATATATATATATATTCTAGTTCAAGTTCAAAAAATGATTTTTTAAATTTAACAGTATTCATGTACATAATTAAGTAGCATTTAAATTAACGGTTAAAACTAATAGTCAATTTATATTAGTGTTAATGGTTAACACCGTTAACAAAGTTTACTATTTTTTTCCATCGCTAGTCACAATACCTGGTTATTTTGCTTGGGTTCAAATTTTAAATCCTCTATACTGGTGATTCCCTTGATATGTCACACAAATTATACCAGTTAGTTCAAAGGTTCATATAAGTAAACATTTTAAGGAAAATTCATTTCATATAATTGTCTCTCGTTAGGATATTAATAATTGGAATATTGATCATTATGGTATGGCACATTTTCAATTCAATCTCTTAAATTAGTGGTTATTAGCATCAAACACACTGATTAATTTATAATTAGTTTTTTAATTAATTATTCATTATTATTCATTATTCAGTTATATTATTAATTAATTAATCTCTCAAAACATACGGTTTTTATCCATTTCTAGCTCGGACAAAAAAGGCTATGCATGTGTATCATTCCATGTATACGCTCTGAGCATATGTCCTAAACATGACTGCAATATACGATTTATCGATTTTTATTATACGATTTTTAAACAGGACTGCAATATACGACATTAAATAAATTTCATTCATTAAATATAAATAATATCTGAAGCCAATCATTAATTTAATCGAATATCGTGATTAAAATATAATGATACTTAATAAGATCATAAAAATTTTTCGCACTTGTTATGAATGTTAGCTAAATAAATTTAAACAAGAAAAAAAAATGTTTTCTTCTTACAAGGGTATATAACAGAACTGTTTGTAAAGAAAAGAACAGATGGACAGACATTGTAAGAATATGACCGTTCTTAACTGTCATCTACACTGACGATCAATTGAAATAATTGTTTTGTCATATTTATTCCCTTTCTATTGAGAAACATTATATTTATAAGACTATATATATACTACTTGTTCAAAAGTATGACCAATTTTCAATTTAAAATTCCCGAGGCTAATGGAATTTCAATTTCTTTTTCTTTTTAGGTTGCTGGTCAAATTTCATTAGTGTTTGAGTTACGCTTGGCTTTGTGAGACGCTAAAACTGATTCTGGAAATTTTTGAAATGTCTGAATTAATTTCACTAAGGTTTGCATTAAAGTTTGTTTGCGGAAACGTAAAGAATGTTGCAGAAGGCCTTCAAAAGGATCGGTCAATTCCATTTTGGGCCTCAAATCACATCTCGATTGGTACCGCAAACACTAATTTTCAGCTCACACTGAATTGATTCTTTTTCGCCAAAAATGACACCCACATCATTCCACAACCACAGTATTCCTATCGTGCGACTTCTGGCTATTTCTTAAATTAAAAAGACCACTCAGGGACACCGTTTTGAGTCTATTGAAGAGATTGTTTCTTGAATCACCGCGCTCTTTGAACGCCATCCCTGCCAATGGCATTTTTAGCATTCATTGGGGATTGGAAAAAGTTGGCATAAGGGCATTGTGTCGGAGGGGATTACTTTGAAGGCGATAAAATAAATTTGGAAGAATAAATAAAGAGTTTTTGAAAAAAAATAATTTGGTCTTATTTTTCGGTCGGTATATATATCATCCATTGTTTTGAAAAAAATTTCAAATCAAATAATTATCTTGGCTATTTATGAGATTGCTTTGTTAAAATCATCAGCATGCTTAAGTAAATTGAAAAGTGCATCTTTTTTTTGAAATTCCATTGTTTTATATTTGTTTAAAAGTTTTCAGTTCATTCACAACCAATCCCTTGCGATACTCATACTATTCTTCTAACAAAAAGTGGTAGTTACGATTACAAAGTGAAAGAAAACTGAGTAAAAAAAAAAAAAAAAAAAAAAAAAAGTAACAGATATTTTTACCGAATTGTTGCAAGATTAGATAATTAGATAGAATTAACTCTTCTAAGAAGAACAAACACGAACTTTATCCGATGACAACTTTCCTTTTATTCCGAAAAATAAAGGATATGAAATTTTTCCTCAAATTAAAAATTGACGTTCAGAGTGTCTCCTTAGAGATTTGACAGAAATAATACGTTTTCAGTGAAATTGTATAGTTTTTCATTAAATCTTAAACGCTACATTATTTTCTTTGCATAAAGGATGAATTCTTTTGTCATCTTTAATAGGTTTTTATTCTTGGGAAAGATATTTTCTCTTTGGAATTATGACAAGAATTTTTTTATTCCTGCTTAGTTGCCTTTTATAATTTTTTTCTTTGGTTTAATTTTTTAAATATGTTTAAGTTGCTTTTTATATAAATTAATGGTTCTTGAGAAATGCTTGAACTTAAATTAATAGTTTTCAAAATAGAATAGAATTTTACATAAATTTTATATTTGAATAGAATATTCAGAAAGCAAAATTCAATTATGTTGAAGTTTTGCTTACCATCTATAATTTATTGTAAATTAACTCCTATATTCACTCGGATATGATATTTATCAGTTACTATCAAGACTTTAAAAACGTCGCTTTTAGTAGGTTAAGATTTTTAAATACAATTGGCACTGAAGATTATTTTGTGTGATGTTAAAAAAATTATGTATTTTTATTTTTATATATTAGGTTAATATCTGCAATAATGACAGAAATGAACATGAATTTATCTTATATGTCTGCATTTATGTGTACATATATAGTTATAAATATAAATAAAAATAGCATAAATAACAATGCCTATCAATACCAATCAGTTTAAAAAATGAGTTAAAACTACCAGTACGTTATAGAAAAATGGGGTTATGGTCAATGTAATAGAAACTATGTTATTTCAGATCGTATATAAATATAATAACTTACCAATACTAGAAAAAGCTCTTGCAATTCACAAGGAACAGTTAAACATAACAAAATTAAAGAGTATTGGACTTTGTCAAAGATCAGTATTTTGATTAATTGTATAAAGACGTTACACAAATCACAGCAACAAGTCGCGATATGCTATATTTAGCGCGTATCAAAAGTTAGTAAACACATTTATAGACTGTCTAACTTTATGTATGGATAGAATATGTATTACCCAGTGTTTTCATAGAAATTTGAGGCAAACGAAATGGTTGAATTTGTAAATAGTTTTGTTGAAATAAATTAAGTTATAAGTAAGTTGAATTAAAAGTGGATGTCGGGGTTATTTCAGAAGAAAATTTGTTATAGGGTTATATTTGCAACCGAGAAAGTGGCCTCTAAAAACATTTTAAGCTCTTCAAGAGTGTTATCGATTATTTGCATTTGCATAAATTGTCGCGAATATTTGTGAAACTATCCTTTACCTATTACCAGAAGTAATTAACAGATAAACATAAAAAGAAAACACAGATGATTAGCTGGTTAAGATTTACTGATGTTAATAAGGAGCGAATAATTGCAATTTTTGTTCGTCCTTCACGTGGGTCATCTTCGAGGAATGTGTGAACATTTTTAGATTCAGCTGATCACTTTTTAAGGGTTGACATGGAAGGAGAAGAGTCCCCATAAACTTTTGTCAACTTCGGATGAATTTCCATAGGGGTTAATCCATCCAAAACGAAGAATTTTATGACTGCACGATATCCAAGTTTATCCATTTTAATGAAAAACACGCAAGACGTCAAATGCAAAAATTCGTGTAAAAAAACTAATTGAGACAACAAATGGAAACTTGTCATACGAACTAATGACACGTGCAACCAGGCAGGAAACATAAATTTTTGTCTGATTGGAACGTCATCTCTGTGTCAGGCCAAGAATTTTTCACCTTACCCTTGTATACAAGCAATATAAATAATCATATGTGTAAACAGGTAAATATTGGTTTGTTATACACTGAAGTGACAAAAGTCATGGGATACCTCTTAATATCATGTCGGCCCTCCTTTCACCCGGCGAAGTGCAGCAACTCGACGTGGCATGGACTCAACAAGTCGTTGGAAGTCTTCTGCAGGAATATTGAGCCCTGCTGTCTCGATAGACGTCCATAATTGTGAAAGCGTTGATGGTGCAGGATTTTGGGCACGAACAGACCTCTCGATGATGTCCCATAAATGCTCGATGGGATTCATGTCGGGCGATCTAGGTGGCCAGATCATTCGTTGGAATTGTCCAGAATGTTCTTCAAACCAATCGCGAACAGTTGTGGCCCGGTGACATGGCACTTTGTCATCCATAAAAATCCCATCGTTGTTTGGGTACATGAAGTTCATGAATGGCTGCAAGTGATCTCCAAGTAGCTGAACATAAGCATTTCCAGTCAATGTTCGGTCCAGTCGCACCAGAGGACCAAGTCCATGCCATGAAAAAACAGCCCACGCCATTACGGAGCCACCACCAGCTTGAACAGTGCCTTGCTGACAGTTTGGGTCCATGTCTTCGTGGGGTCTGCGCCACACTCGAACCCTACCATCAGCTCTTACCAACTGAAATCGTGACTCATCGGACCAGGCCACGGTTTTCTATTCATCTAGGGACCAACCGATATGCTCACGTGCCCACGAGTCGCTGCAAGCGATGTCGTTCTGTCAGTAAAGGCACTCGAGTCAGTCTTCTGCTGGAATAGCCCAAGAAAGCCAAATTTCTCCGCACAGTTCGAACAGACATGTCCCTTGTACGTCCCACATTGATTTCTGCGGTTATTTGACGCAGTGTTGCTTGTCTGTTAGAATTTACGACTCTTTGCAGACGTCGCCGGTCTCGCAGTTAAGTGCAGGCGGTCGACCACTGCGCTGTCCATGGTGGGATGTTATGCCTGAAATTTCATACTCTCGGCACACTCTTGACACAGTGGATCTGGGAATGTTGAATTCCCTAACGATTTCCGAAATGGCATGACCCATGCGTCTAGCTCCAACTAACATTCCGCGTTGAAAGTCTGTTAATTCCCGTCGTGCGGTCATCATCACGTCAAAACCTCTTCACATGAATAACTTGAACAGAAATGAAAGCTCTGCGAAAGCACTGCGCATTTATACCTGTTCTACGCGATGCTACTGCCATCTGAACATTTGCATATTGCTATCCCATGACTTTTGTCACTTCAGTGTAAAGTATTGATGTTGTTTGCAAGCAATAATTTTTATTATAAAATTCACATTTATTCTAAAGTTAAAATTGCGCAATTTTTTTACTTTTATTCATGAATGTAGTTCATTTGAGCGAAATATATTTTTCTTTCAACCAAGCTATAATTCTAGGTATAATACAACGTACATTTTACCTGTGACTCTATAAAATATGGCTTTTTACTTTTTATAGCTTTATTTTTAAATTAAAGCACAAAGAAACAGTCATCTTATCCCTAGAAATAAACATCAAGTTTAAATTTTATTAATACCATCAAGTTAAGAGAAAGCGTCGAATAAGTGTGTCATTTACAAACAAGAGTGTTTATTTTATTTTGAATAAATGAAAGTACAATCATCAAAACAAGAGCATAAAAATATATCTTTTTCAAAATAAACTTTCATTCGAGATTATAAATGATCACATTTAAACAAATATTTTCCTTTAAGAAAGGAGCGACCTTATAATATTTAGTTACCATATTCTCTAGAGGAAGAAGTAGAATGGATAATAATTAGAATTCCATATCTGTATTAACAATTTTATTGCATATTATTACTTTCATTGTTTTATTACACACAAATGAATTCATTAATAATATAAAAATAGAGATTTTTTTTACTTATTCAAGGGAATTCGGAAGTAAATTACCCGAAAAAAAAAACTATTAATATTTGTTTTTCTTACTGTATTATAATAAGGGTTTTTATGTATGTTGTTCCATTATTTAATGAATGCCCTTTGTCAGAAATAACGGCATAAAACTCAATGTAATTTACACGAAAGCCATTTGCTAAAACCTTCTAACCATTTCCCTTCACATGCTTCATTTAACGAATAAATTCCAATTCTGCGACACTAGTTAGATTAGGATAGGCTCATTACACTTGTAACGGATGAACAAAGAGCTACGATATACGTCGCGTGCCCCATAATGAAAACAAAAGTAAATAAATTGACCAAAAGAATAAGGTATTTTAGGGTTCTGAAACTAGAAATTTAAAAAAATCTTATTTTATCTACTGTAGAAAGAAGAAATTTAGAATAAGAAAAATAATTTTTAACGTTTCTTTTTTTACAGAAATAATTTCATATTCGTATAATGTGAATTTCTTATTTATTTATAACTTTTTTTCTAAATTATCAAAACAAACTTTGTCAATTAGATTCTTTAATTATATTTTTGTTATTTACACGATATCGTAAAAGTAATTTTAAATGTCCAAATCCACATATTTCTTTCAAAAATGAAATTTCCACTTTGCTTGTCTTGAACCTTGTCGAATGTAGTCTATATTCTGTTTAAAATACCATAAAATTCAATTTTTAAATTTGCAAATTGTATGTTGAAAACTTTAAAATTGGGATAATTTTAAAAAAATAAGTTTAATTTAAACTCAGTATAATTAAACGAAAAAAATTAATTAAAAAGTACTGTTAAAACAGTACAGTTAAACATACAGTACAATTAAGCAAGAACAGTATAAAAATAAAATAAGTTTAATTTATATTATTCTAAAGGCACCCGTGAATTAAAAGAGTTTTTAGAATAATATACTATGAATATGAATAGATCTTGGAGCTTTAATATTTGGCTCAATTATCGGAGCTTTAGTATCTATACCAATCATTGAATATCTTCATTAAACGAAAGACATCAGAGGATTGGTCTACCAATAATAAAATTTCTTCAATTTTCAAAGAAAAAAAGCCAAACTATGAAATAGGTCATTGATGTATATATTTTTTCAATTTGAATTGGTTGTAGAGTAAATAAACATAATATTACAAATAGCAAAATTATTTCTCTTCCCAATATGAAGTTTCAAGTACGGGTTGGCTATAATTCATATGATTTAATTAGAATCATTTGTGCCTTGATCTAATATCAAGATCGAATCGAATCTATGTAATAGTTGCGTTCTTCTTGATAGCGCTTACATTTTTATAGTATTAATTTTCTGGTTTTATTTATTTGTTTTTTTTTCAAAATATTTGTAATTATAAATATTTTGCATGATAACCGATCAAGACATTTTTAGATGTATCACTCTTTAAATCCTTAAGTAATATTAAAAGTAAAAATATTTCCTTCCATTTACTCAAAAATAAAAAAGCATATACCGAATGATTATATAAAAATTATTCCATTACATAATCCCAAGTTATAATACCATTCACAGGAACTAAATAAAATTTTTTTTGTTTAAAATATTTTGATGTATGCGGTCAAGTTTATATGAAAAAAAACAGTTAAACTCTAACAGTACAGATTACAGTGACAAAATTTCGAAAGTTTTAAATAGGGCACCTACTTTATTTAATAGAATGTCATGAACCTAGTGAAAAAAAGAAAAAAATAGTGATGGAATGATACCTGTAGCTCGAAAAACATTTACTAGACAAATTAAGTAGGAAAGTGAAAACAACCAATAAAGATTGAGCTAAACATTTTATTGTATTTCATAAATGTTTCACGTGACCTCCTTCACATACGATGATTTTTGCATACAACAGCAGATGATGGATAGCACTGATGCACGTATCTTGGCAAGAGAAATCTGTCGAATTAGACGTCAGATGGAATCTTTCCGATCACATGCAGTTTGGGAATTAAATGCATACACTTTGAATTTTAAGTTTCCCCACAGCCAGAAATCCATTGGATTAAGATTGGGCGAGCTTGGTGGCAACAGAAACTGAAATTAGCGGGAGATAACTCTGTCACCAAATTGTTGTGTTAAGAAACGCTTGACAAAAAGTCCACATGCGGGTAAGCGCTATTTTGCATCCACACGATGCCAGATATAATATTTCTCTGTTTCAATTCGATAATAAGTCAACATTTCTAGATAGCAAACACTCGTTACCGTCTCGTAGATCTTCAGCAGTACCATCTTCAAAATAGTAAGGGCTATTGATGAAGATGCTTGTTATACCACATCACATAGTCTGTACGGTTGGTATCAGCATTTCGTGTACGATTGGCATCAGCATGGGAATCATCGTCGCCTAATGCACGAATTATCATTAACAGTCAATGAAAAATTGGCCTCATTTGTCCATAGAGTGAGTAAAAAGCCAATTGTTAATACCGCATCAGGAATCAATTCGCGAAATTTAATCGTAGTTGGTTACCACTTGCTTGCCAGATCTGGACAAGCTGGAACTGATACATAATCTTGCTTGAAGAACAGAGTACAGAATCTTACTTATCGTAGAATTCCTCAACTCAAGAACACGAAAAACATTGTGTGCCTTTCCATGACGCACTATGAAATTTTTGCAACATTCTCACCAGGAACGAAAGGTCGTCCAGGCCTAGATCTATCGTATGCACAAGCAATTTTTTCAAAATTGAGCATCAAGTCCCTTACAACTGTTGAGGAACACAGAATTCGGTGTAGCTGATTGTTTCTGCGGTAGTGACGCAATTTGCAGCATTTTTGTGCTTTCAAGTAATAAATCTTTACAATTTCCCGACGTTATTTCCCTATAAGTGGCATATTGTTCAAGCTTCAAGAAAGCAAAATATGTGATAAGAATGTACCATTCACAAAGCATTTTATTTCACCTAGTGAGACATCGTCAGTTATGACGGTGTCTTACGCCAAAACAGGAAATCAGCGTACTTGGTAACTTTTTTCTCATTTCAAGGGAGCTGCAACAGGTGTTAGAATTAGAGCTGAAGACACAATGAGAAATGTGATGTCTTTAGAAAAAAATTCATGCCCTTGTGAGTGGCACAGTTTTCTCTTTTTCTTCTAAGTATGCCTAGTGAAGGCGATTTTCGGATTACATGTACTGTCCCAACGCTATTTATGGTTTCACTATGGAGATCACATTACAATAAAAAGAAGGTGTTCCTCAAAATATGTTAAACCAAAGCATCATTGTCTGTGTACAGGTAGATAGGGGCTTATGTACCGGGATAGTATTTTTATAATTACTCTGTATATATATATATATATATATACTGACTTTCATTAAAAAGTAACCAATATTTGAAATTTAAATCAGTATTGAGTTTTATTCTTACATAAATTTTTAGGTATTCATGATTGTCCTTTTAAAAAGCATTTTTTTTCAGTTCAAATGATATGTAGTGATATTAATGTGAAAATTAATTTTCTGTTTTTTTATTTTAATGTAGGAAATTTCCTTTTTCTGATTGAATGTTATTTCTTCAAACATAAAATACCATTGCAATGAAAATGATATAGAGCAATATTTGTTGAACTATTTTACAAAAAAAAAAAAACTTAATTTCTAAATTTCCAGCAAAATAACCAAAATGAGAAATAGTTAAAATATTTATTTACTTAGATATATTACAAACAACATTTTCTTTAAATATAGAAGTTAAATCTTGTAATTCAGGAAACAATATTTGGCCGTAAAGATATTATTTTAATCTACGTATATAATATATTTTCTTGAATAAAATCTGCCTTTTTTTTTTTTTTGGAGTGGAAACAGCCTAAAAAAAGAAAATAAAACATCAAAATTTGTAAAGAATACAGGAAAATATTTCTTAAACATAGACTACAAATTCAAAGTTACTTTCTATAACTTTTTAAACTGTAACAATTTTAGTTTTATTATTATAATTACATGCATTCATTTCAATAAAAACTATGAAAATTAATCCTATTTAATCAATTTTTCAATCAAGCAATAATTCTTTGTGACTTTTAGACACATGGAAGTTTTTTAAGTCAGTCAAATTTATTCAACAATTTGAAAAATAAAAATACCAATTGCCTTATACGAATTCACAAACATTTGTTTTATCAAGACACCTTACAGTGGTTATAGGTATTTTTTAAAAGTTAAACATTACGTTATTAATCTTTGTTCTTTCTACATTGTTTGTACTTAATATGCATGCTTTTGTATCAGTCTTGGCCTCTTGTATTTATATCTGTTAACATATTTATCTTTTTTTAGAATACATATGAATTTCACTATAGAAATAATTAATTGGCAAAGCACATTCACGAAGGAAATATTCAAATTAATTTTTATCAGGATTATCAGGGATTTTTAGTAATTGGCTTTAATAAGAATTACAATAACACAAATATTGTAGATTTTTTTTTTACTTCAGGCACCCAGGAGGCAAAGCCAAGAAGTTTTCGTTTTAATGTAATAGCATAAAAAATATCAAATTTTTAAATTTATGCAAAACCGAGATACAGTTATATAGTTTACAGAGATACATGGAAGATACAGTTTTTCGAAACAGTTATCTTGATCATCGGATCAACTTGTAATTTTTATACTAATGGGATAAAATGGAGGACATGTTTTAAATTGTGTCGTTTTTGAACAAATATATTTTTCAGCATCATATTCATTTCCTTGGGAGGATTTCCTTTCCATTGTAAAAAGATCGTTTGATCGTTTTATGATATTTGTTACTCACGTGTTTTAATTAATTTCATTTGTATACATATATATATATATATGTGTGTGTGTGTGTGTGTGTGTTTGTGTGTGTGTGTGTGTGGGTAGAGAGAGAGGAATTTAAATCTTAAACTGATCTGAATAACCGAGACACCTTTAAGATACAATGGAAGACAGATTTATAATACATATCTAAGCTAAGCATTCATAGTCTATCAGTTGAAAGACCAACACATGCTGCAAAATACACGGAAATATTTGAGTCAGATATCTGTTTAGTTATATGAAATATATATTATGTCATTTGAAAACATGCGAGCATTCGTTTTTTTATTAATAATATAACAGTATTTTCTAATCTTTAATAGAAAAAAATTATTAATAATTGCTGATACTCAAAACGATATAAGTAATGGCAAGTAAACGTCCATCACTAATACATTTATAAGAGTTTTATTCATTAGAAAAGAGATTTGATGGAAATAAGGTATGTCAAAATAATAAAATTGGGGAAAATCTTTTACGAATTCAATTAAATAATTAAAGTGAATAAATACTTAGTTCAATTTTAATTTGAATGAAATTGGCATTTAAAAACTCTATTTTAATTTTTATTAATTATAATTTTATTAATTAATAATCTATGATTACTTTAATTGTAAATGTGATATCGATAATATATTTATAACCAATCCAGTTAAATTGAAATTCCAAAATATTTATTTCACATGCATTATAATATGTCTATTTTAGACAAATCAAATAAATATTAATAATAATAAAGCGCATAAATAGTGAACATTTTTTAAAGGGAAATAAAACTAATTTCAACAATATAAATGCATAGTTGTCAACAATAAATTCTTCTGATGTGTTTATTCCAAACATGTAAGTGATTAGAAGTATTTTGAAAAAAAAAAAAAGTATTTAAATAGCTGTATAGCTGTTGATTGAAACACGATTGGAATTCGAGCTGTATAGCTGTGGATTGGAATTCGATTTAATTTCACCAAATTTGATTCACTGTAACTTTACTTTAACATCAAATCGTATGTACTTCATAAGCTATTTTAATTTATTAGTTTCATATCATATATATATATATATATATATATATATATATATATATATATATATATATATATATATATATATAAATTTTCTCACTACAAGTCTCTGTAGTAATAATAATAAATTTGAATATATATATATATATATATAACAATTATTTTTCTTATATATTTATTAAAATATTCTATGATTCATGATGTTTTGACTGAAGATTATATCGATCATAAAATATTTTCCTAATCTGTAAAAATTCAAAAAATAATATTGAAGCCGTTATGTTCTGTTTTGATTCCACTCTACTCAAAATTGAAAAATCAATATTGATCTGTATTCCATAAGATCTGCCACTCAGGAAATCATCTAATCACAACTTCATCTACGTTAAGCCATTTTAATAACAATAATATGTCCCATACTTCAAAACGCCCACTCAACCAATTTCGGTCCATCTGACCATTTTTCAGTTTTCAATATGAACTGTCCGAGTGGGCCTATATCGCAACCATTGTAGGCGATCGAAATTCCAACACGGATGTTTATCTTGAGAGGAAAAGTTAGGGAACTTTGGCACTCTGGCGAAAGGGTTTGATGAAGATGGCCGTGTTTATTGGAATTTGAAAATCGTAAACACTTTCCGTCAGTGTGTGATGGCAAACATTCCACTTTATGATGTTGAAACTGACGCAAACAAGTCTGAAAATATCTGCGGGCAAAAATCAAGCATTAATATATCTAATTTTAGAAGCTTAACTCTTGAAAATAGTCCAGTGCTTTCAGTTAACTTGAAGCTAATGTAAATGAAGATAAATAGAAATCGAAGCTAATTTAAAAATAAAATCAAAGAATTGTTAAAAAAAAAGAAAAAATATTGCTTTCCATTCTGAATTTTAGGAATTAAAATTGATGATTAAGAATTTAAATTGATGATTGACATTTTCAAAACATTTATTTTATTATTATACAATGATATATAATTTACAGTTCTTAAAATACGTATCAATGACTATTAATAGTAAAAATTGGCATGCATATTGAACATTTTTACTATGAAATAAAACTAATTTTCAACAAGATAAATGACCTAATGCAACAATATAAATGACCCTTATAATTATGAACAATAAATTTTTCTGCTGTGTGTTCCAAACATGTAAGTGATTAGAAGTATTTTGAAAGAAAAAAGTGTTTAAATAGCTGTGGATTAAAATATTCATTTAATTTCATCCCAAATTAATTCACTGTAACTTTACTTTAACACCAATTGAACGATTTTATTGATTAAATCCACATTAGAAAGAAAATTAATATATATATATATATATATATATAGCTGTAATTATTTTTCTTATATATTTATTAAAATATCGTATGATTCATGATGTTTTGACTGTAGATTATATCGGTCACAAAATATTTTCGTAACCAACAGTAGATGTAAATATTTGAAAAATAATATTGAAGCCGCTATTTTCTGTTTGGATTCCACGTTACTCAAAATTGAAAAATCAATATTGATTTGTATTCAATAAGTTCTGTCACTCAGGAAAACATCTAATCACAACTTCATCTACGTTATAAGCCATTTTAAAAACAATAATATTTCCCTACTTCAAAACGCTCACTCAACAATTTGCGGTCCATCTGACCAATTTTCAGTTTTCAATATGAAGTGTCCGAGCCTATATCACAACCTTTGTAGGCGATCGAAATTCCAACGCGGATGTTTATCTTGAGCGGAAAAGTTAGGGAACTTTGGCACTCTGGCGAAATGGTTTGATGAAGATGGCCGTGTTTATTGGAATTTGAAAATCGTAAACACTTTCCGTCAGTGTGTGCTGGCAAACGTTCCACTAAATGATGTTGAAACGGACGCAAACAAGTCTGAAAATATCTGCGGGCAAAAATCAAGGATAAATATCTCTAATTTTAGAAGCTCGCTTCTGAAAATAATCCAGTGCTTTCAGTTAAGTTGAAGCTGATGTAAATGAAGATAAATAGAAATGGAAGCTAATTAAAAAATAAAATGCTAAGAATTGTTAAAAAAGAGAAGAAAAAAATTATTTTTCCATTAGGGATGTTAGAATTTAAATTGAAAATTTTAAATTAATTTCCTATATAATCTAAAAATTATCATTATTACATAAAATTATAAATCCATACGTATAAGCCAATTTCTTCCGAATAGCTGACAACCCAAGTATTTGACAATTAATTTAAGAATGTTACAGCTATATATGTAATCAACGAAATTGATGGAAAACAAATTCATGATCAGAACTATCTGCAACCAGAAAGTTATTTAGCTTTAATTTTCTTTCTCTTCGTGATAATTTTTTTTTTCTCTTCTTGAATTTTTAACTAATTTTCATTGTTAACTATTAGCATGTAATAGTGAAAATGAAAATATTAAAACATTTAATTTTTACCTTTTGTCCAAAAGGTAAATAAACATTCAAATATGAAAAAAAAAAAAATAATTTATTAGTAACTAGAAAGTATGTATTTATGTACTTGCGAAGACATAGAATGTATTTGCAATAATTTACTGATATAATTAACCAATTTATGTACATAATATCTTCATAGTCGTCCAACGAAACTGATTAGGAAGGAAGGAAAGGACTGATTTTGATAAGATTGTCTTACTACAGATTGAAGATTCTGTAGTAAGACACCCGCCGAAACCCGAAAAACAATTCTGAAACAAAAGCTTACTTGAACATGTCGTGGATAAGCAGGATTAATCTGCAAGCTGGAATGTATTATCAAGGAACAGGAAAAGAAAAGGAAATCTCTTTCTCTACTCCAGATACCAGAGGTTTCTTTTCGAATTGTTGGAACAAAATGTTTACACAGTGTAGGAACACCCTTCATGGTAATAAGGGTAGAATGTATACGTACTAGTAACACGGAAAACAATGAATTTCATTTTTATTAAATAATCTTAATATTATCCATTTAATTATTTTTAAATTACTAATTACAATTAAAAATAATTAATTAGTTTTACTATATGTTCTCGTCACAGCACTCACTCACTCATCTAGCGGGCTGTATTTTAATCACACTCACACACTAACACAATAAAAAAAACCAAAGGTTTAAAACTTAATAAAAACACTTTATTTCACTAAACAGTCACAGCCACTCGCAGCTGTGCTGTTCACTCTTGCCGCTCTGGCATTACACTGACTCAGACTCGGACTTATGCACACGCAGGCGCATGTGTACACACAAACTTTTTTTGCCGCGCTAGGGTATCCTTGCGCGTAGGCGCGAACAATATATATGAATTTTTAAACCTTATTAATTATTTTTAATTAAGTATCTTAATTAGAATTTTTTTAATTTTAAGATTACATTTTTTTTCAGAATTATTCTAAAAATTAAATAAATGTATGAAATTAATACAGAAACTGTGGATTAAGTTAGGTGTCGTAAATTTAATTTATAGAAATTAACTCAAAAAAATTGAAATTTTTTTTCAAAGATATCTTTCAGAAAACTACTTATAATATCGACTGAATTTCGAAAAAATAGAAACACAAATATATCTTAAAATAAAATAATTTTGATGAAATTGATTCTTTAAATATCTTTAAGTAACTGAATATCTAATCTTAATATTAAATATCTTTAAATGTCTTAAATATCTTATACTTTTCAGCCCACCTGTTATTTAGTTTGTATGTGTTCTAGTATGTGTGTAGTATGTAGAAATGTAGAAACATTCTTCGTTAAATAATGACGAATCTGTTAAATAATCACTGGTAATTTTCTTCAGTACCTGCAATATCTTCAACGAAAATACTACATGCTTTATATTAAAATACATCATACTATATATTATTATAAAACAGAATTATTTCTAATTGATAAAGCGTCGTTTATAATTTATTTACAAAACATACCACATGAATAAGAAGTAAGTTTTCGTAACAAATATTCGTTTAATTTTTTTCCCTACGATATAATATATTTTAGAAAATAAATTTTGCTTTAAATCTAAAGCAGAATTGTAGTAACTGTATTGTGACTCAGTAATCCAGTTTGATAAGAATTATTTTATACTACAATATTTCTAAGAGATTCAGGGAAGAATGGACTTATAAGAATTATTAAAAACCAGTCATCATTTTAATTTCCCTTTATTAAAAAAATTGCTAATTAACTAGAAAATAATAAAATAAAAATAATAATAAAACAGATATATTCTAAATTTTAAGAAATGATTAAAAACTGAAATTCTTTCACAAATTTCAATAAATCTATTTCTGAATACATAAATATATGTTTTTTGTTATGTATTGAGATTCATATATTTTACGCTATACCATACTATTTTGTATTTAATTGTACACTATTAATACAATTTACATTATGTATGTATAGTTTATCGGTTTATTTTGAATATTTTACGCATGAATACAATTGTGATCTATATTTTAACAATAGCAGTATTACTTTCCACATTTCTTCTTTTAGTTCTTGAAAAATAATTTATGCATTGCATTTTTTTCGGTTGATAACTTAAAATGGCTAAAGGATTCTCCACTTTCGATAATGTATCAGCGTGTCTGAAGAATTAAAATATATGTCTTCTCACACAACGTACATCGCTTTGATTTATAGCCCTGGTTTTTGACATAGGGATCTGTATATTGTGCAAAAATGATTAATGGACTGTCTTAGAAGGGAAAAATTGAAAGCAGCTCTGTCTTTCAGTAATGCTTATTTTTACGCCCTTTGTCTACAAAAAAAAAAAAGAATGAAATTGGAAAAATAGCTCGCGAATATTTTAGTTTATTTTCTTACTTTCTTTTTGATTTGACTGGATAATTTGTTGATGGCAGTTCTTAGAGAAATTATTATGACTCTCTTTGAAATTGAATTAACATTAAGGCGGAATCAAAGATTTTCGACAGAGAAAAAGGAATTTGAAAGGAATGTGTTCTGGTATTTATACATTAAGTGTAAAAAATAAAAAAAACCCATCAAAATATATTCCGAGAAAGTTCTTTTACTCCTTTGAACTCAGCAATTAAATTGAATTTCCTTTTAATTCTTTATTTTTTCCTACTAGATAAAGAAAAGAACTTTTTTTTTTTTTGCTTTATTTAGGGCGACATTCCAGCATATAATGTCTTTAAAAAGCTGAAAAGTGATTAATTATGTTAAATACAGAAGTGATAGAAAGGAATTGGTTTTATGAGTATATATTCTATTTATTTTTAATGTTAATTTTGATATATATAGAAATAATAATGTTAAATTTTAATGGTATTTTAATCGATATATATATTTTATTATAGTATTTTTATAGGGTGTGTATATATTTTTATTATTATTTTAAAGATATATATATTTTAATATTATAAAGGTATATTTTGCTCAAATTTGGTTTTTAATATTAAATTTAATTTTATAATTAATAACAAATGTCTAATCTTTTCACAAAGATATCCGCTGTTTAGCGTTGAATCTGTTGAAAATCTGTCATTCTAACAATGAATGATTTACTCGTAAGTTACATATGCACGGTATTGGAAAGCTACTATTACTACTAATACATCACATCACTGAGCCTAGAACTCAGAGACTCTTTAAAGTTTGGAAATGATATGGGGGAATTTGTGATGGTGCAAATGAAGGCTGAGAAAGAAACAAGTAATATATAACAAAAAATTAAATCAATTGCTACTTTTTTTCACACTATATTGCAGAAAAGTTCTTTATAATTAATTTTAATTCATTTTTTAAGTTTATCTGCCGACATCTATTGGTAGATATATGCAACTTAAATCTAAAAAAAAAAAATTAATTAATTAAATTTAATTACTGAAATAATATTTGAAAACACTGTATTAACATCAAGTGTCATCCACTACAAGTTCAAAAAAATGTAGTTGAACTTGTGTGGATGAATAAAAAGTATTTTATTAACGATTAAAAATTTGAACAAGATATATATAGGGAGAATGTGAAATAATAGAAGTAATTGAAAAAAATAGGAAAAGAGAGAAGGGAGGAGGTGAAGTCACAACGGTTACCAGAATTAAGCAAGAAAATTGTGGGGTAAAATAAAATATATGAGGTGTGTGCTGGAATTAAAGGAAAAAAAAAAGGAAAATTTTCACAAAATTCACTTATGACGTTTCAGTGACGAAACAATGATGATATTATTTTACAAAAAAAATAATAAAAAATAAATATCGGAAAGAACCTAAATAAACCTAGAAATAAATATCAAAATTAAATATTAAAGAATTTAAAAACAATATGACAAAAAAAAAAATTACGCGCGAGACAACATGAAAGTATAATATTTACAATAAACATAGCAAGGAAAAAATTAAAATCTGTTACAAAAAGCACCCACCATTTAAAAATATATAAATCCAAAAGTGTGGGAATTAGTTTGCGAAAATCGATACGACATAATTAAAAACAATGATAGTAAAATTTTAGAACTGGAATGAAAAGTTTAAAAAGAAAAGTACATAACTAAATCATTGATTTCTACACAACAACAAAAATAGTAGCAAAGGCACAAATGAAAAACTGATATGCATATCGTATTGGTATGGTAACTATTTGCAGAATCAATTTACCCTAAAAAAGAGAGAAATCAGTTACATTGATCGAAGAGACTTATGGCATAATTGAAGATATATTCTCACAAATAAATTTATCATGCTTTGAATTTTGAATCGAGACCCTTTGCATTTTAAAATATTCAACGTCGACATATAAATATTTGTTTCAGACGGTTTCTTTAGTTCAGATGGTCCTCATATTTCCAGTGGACAGGAAGTCGATTATAAAAGAGGATTATTTTCATCTCATAGGAACAAAAAGATTCTCTTAAATGAAATCTTTGCAGGTAAGCAAGAAATGGATCATTTTCAGTTTGAAACATAGATTCCGCTTTAGTCCATCCAATAGAAGATATTGAAACTTTTTTTATAAAACTAAACAGTTCTGCGCATAATTTTTCATCCCACTGTTTTTGCCATTTTTAAAGGAGGGAATTATTTAATAAACCATTCAATTCTGAGAGAGATCTTCTTACTTGTATATACGGACCTTTAGATATGCTTAGTTTGTTGAATTCATTATCTGTTTCATTAGCGATACATCATGTGTTCTTTGAACCCTCCTAATTTATTTGGGCTTATTGGAGTGGAGAGAATGCTGAATTTCCCTTGTTAGTGGATGTGGTGTATTAGAATTTGATCTGGCTTGTAATACAGGTAGGCTATCAGACAATACATTTACACGTTCTCTCCTTGGGAAAATTTGTCGAATAACTTCACATATGTCTATTAATTCTGCTTGAAGAAAAAAAGTTAAATACTGCTTGCTTTCTTTTTAAAGTACTGCTTGAAAATTTAAATTATACATTTGTGAGATTTTACTCCCTTTTTTAAAAGAAGAAAAAACGTTATCCTGTGCCTTCTCTTGATTTGGAGCAATCTGTATAGAAATATCAGCATTTGTTGAAAAGAACATATATGAATTGAATTGAAATATATATATGCAATCCTGAAAGTTTCTGCTCGAAGTCGTCAGCTGTTATTTGAAGTTTCGACCAGCAATTTCTTTCTCGTTCAGGACACAATAATGAATGCAGTTTATGCTTGCAATTTTAAGAAGTGGAGCAAGGTTTGTGACTATCTGAAGAAAAGCTCTTTGATAAAAGGTATGTATGCTCCAGTTGTATACAGAAGGAAAGCCTTTTGGCATGGATAGCAAATTATTTATTTTCTAACTGGTGGAAAGAGTGCCCAGATTGCTGAGGCGTAATTTAATATTTTTCCTCTGTCGTATTTTATAAGATTCGTTTGAATTCTTTCTTATATTGTACCCTATATGTTACTGGAACTTCTTAATAACAAGTGACCTTGAACTGTTGTTCTTTTGCTTTATTCACAAAGAATTTTCGCATAACTGAGCTTTTTGTCGAAAAATACTCCCAAGTAGTTAAAGATTTTTCCCGTTTAATGGAGTCTTTTCCAAATTTGATAAAAGGGCTCTCTTGACTCTTTATAACGAGGTAATTCTTCTCGGCTATAAGATTTCACATTATTGGCCTACTACAAGAACCTTGAGGGACAGTTTTTAGTTTGTTTCTAGATTACTGTGTACCCTCACTAGCTTGAATTGTTACTTTAAAAGTGTATAAAATACTGTCTGTAACATCTGTAGGTAAAATAACTTCATTCATTCTATTTCGGATTGAATAATGTTTAAAAGTTGTAAAAATCCCTCTTAATTTCTATCGAAATAATTACTGCGTGTTGTTGTTTTCTGCATCATTAACGAATTCCTTTAAAGCCACGATAGCCCCATTGATGGAATTTTCTTTTTCATCTCAACAATTTTGAATTCTTCTTCTAAGAGTATTTAATAGCCTTTTTCTTGTTTCAAATTCTGAGATCTACCAAACGAGTGGTTTGATGAAGCCTGTTTCAATCAAGTTTTTTAAGAATGTGAGTAGCTGCATTTAATTGATGCCAATCCCTAACATTATTCAGCATGTAAAAATGTTTGTAAATGTTAGGAGAGAAGGCTTTAAAGATTTTTATATACCAGGAATGCAGTTTTAAATCATTTAAATGTAATGGTTTTCTTTTCAGGAAAAATAATTGGAAAAAAAAAGGAAAAAAAGGAAATAAAAAGGAACTCTTAATTATCACAAATACATAAGAGTTCCTTTTTTATAAGTTTCCAATTACATCTAGAGGCCAGTTCTTCTTCATAAACCAAACTATAGCCATCCTTTTATAATTGCAGAGCATGGAAGTTGTCTCTGATTTTCCATTGTTTAATAAATGGATTATTTGCTGTTAAGAACTCCTGTGCTAACAAATCTCTCATTCTTTTGAACTGTAACTCAAACAAAGGTTGTGGGTGAAGAGGTCTTCTTTGATAAGTATTTTTTGAATTTTTGATCGAAAAGTGAAATCGTTTATCTTATTTAAAACCGTTTGGAGATTGTCGTAAAGCGAGCAGTATTCCGAAATTGTGGTAAGTAAGTTTGATTATTATCGGAAAATTGTATTGCCACTATATATATGGCTGTCTCCAGTACGTTTTCAGTTGAATACTTAGGAGAGCAACAATGACTGCTTTTCCATTTTTTTGTATAAACAAGTTTTTCAAGATCCGGTTATTCGTAAGATAAGATTCTTGGTCGAGAATTAAAGTCGTTTAAAATTTTTTTGAAGTAGTTGGTTTAATAAAATTTTTTTTGCTGCTTTAAAATTTCTTGTGTTAATTTGTGTAATGTTAAACCTGTAGGAATTATAATCGTGAGTGTTTATTGAGGAACATTAAACGGTTCTTTGATATTGAATGGCTCCTAATCTGATGATGACATTGTATTTTCTAATTTTGAGCATTAATCACTTTTTATTTGTTTGTATGTTAATCGTTTAATGTTTTATATGCTTCGATTTCTTTTCGATATCTAGAACAATTTGCCTCACCAAATGAATTACTTTCGTAGTTTGTTCTTTTAACATTAGTATCGTGGCAATTTATGCAATACAGCTTATTTGATTTGCAAAAACATATGAATTATATTTTAATGATCAAAATGCGCTGTAATGACTTTTTGATTGGAAGCTAAGAAAACTGCTATATGTCTTTCAGTACTTCTGAATTATCTATTGTCCGGCAATATAGCTTTTTCTTCTGCCTTGTTCACGGTGGAAGACTGCCTTCGAAGGAAGACCCTGTCAACATATCTCTCACTGTTGTATCGTTTTTTGAATGAAAAAAAATTTGTATTTGTCTTAGAAGAGTACAAAAACACTATAAGCGAAATCTTAGATTGGCTGCATACTACATAACATTTGCCAGTTTTCCTTTAAACAGATTTTTATTTCTGAGAGATTTCTGACGCTGATAAATTACTAATCTCTCCGTTCTCCATAGTAAGTGATGAACTCAGTGAACTTGGTCTTGATAGATCCTCACGTGTTTTTCACTTCTTTTTCAAACTTTTTTTAGAGATTTTTACATAATTAAATTAAAATTCATCAAAAATTGAATCTCTTTTAAAAGGAAAAAAATTTTATAATGCAAAAATTAAATGAGAGTAACAAAAAAAACAGGGAAACAAGACTCACAGTATTTGCTGCCCTCGTAAAATATTTTATGGCATCCGTAAGTGGAAAAGAACGAGAACATATGAAAAGGAAAACCTGCAAAAGCAAATTCTTCACAAAGGAAAACTTGTGAAAAGAATCTATATTCGTCTTAATAGGTGAGTGTACTTTTAAGAAAAGAGGGGTAAAAGGTCAGGCAGAATTGGCTTTGAAATCAGGGCGTGAAGAAAGGGGATGACACAAAGTTCTTTATCATATTATAAAGTCAAGGTGGAAAAATTAAGAGTTATACTCTACCTGCAATTGAATCAATGGTGGTAAAACGGTTTGTTAAACAAAATGGCTAACTATCGGAAAGCATAAGACCAATTCTTAGGAGGGAAAGTTGAAGTGATAATGGTGGGAAGACGAAAAAAAAACGACTACCTGAAAATAAACCTATAAACTGTAATTAAAAATTTTTTTATTATACTTAGGAAATAAAAAGTTGGATAAAGATGCACTCAGAAGAAGTTTAAAAGGTTAAAAATAAAAGGAGTATAGAAAATAAAACCTTTTTCAAAAAAAAAACTATCAAAAACTTTTTCAAAAAAATTGTTATGCGGTTAAAAACGAATGTAGGAAAAATACAAAATTTCTACAAAACATATATAATAAATCAGGGCAAGGGAAACACATTTAAATAGACAAAACTATTAAAAAACAAAAAGTTCTTAAAAATAGACATTAAAAAACACAAAAAAAAAAATGTACAGAAATGCAGAAAAGAAACTAAAGGAATGAAATAGGACACAAAAAAAGAGCATTTTAATAAGTATCAGAAAGCAGAATACCGATATATTTGTGATGAAAAACTTACTGATCCTCTTCGAATTTGCAAAAATAGTTACGGAAAAAATGGCAAAAAATTAGCAAAATCAGAACTATAAGGCAAAAGCAACTGGAATCATATCAAAGAGAGATGTATGGAAAATCTGAGGATCGTTCAATAACACGTCAATTTTGTGCAAATAGGGGACCGGACTGTTTCAAAGCAATTACAAACGAATGCCCAATTATGATTAAATGAACAATTTGAGCTGGATCATGACTCTCTAGAGTGAGAAATTAGAGATGCAATCACTGCCCATATCTAATTAGTACCACTTAAAATAATTGATAAAAGTTGAGTGTTACTTTTGAAATTCCATTGAGAGTACGTAGATTTTTCTATTTATTTCCTTCATGTAGGGTAAATTCCTCTTACTAAGTATTATAATGCCTTTAGTTTCCCTCTTGTTAATTACATACTTATAATAAACCATATTAGATCAGTTGCCAAATAATTCAAACGATTGATATAACAGTGAACTTCATTGGAAAATGATTTTTAACTTTTGTAATTTTACCACTACTTATAGAACTGATAAATATTTCAAAAGATCTGTGTATTTCTTATCCAATTTCCGTTGCTTTGATAAACAATAAAGATATACAAAAGGGAAAAATAAATTTATTTTGTGATATCAGTACCTTAGGGCATCATAGAAACAATAATAGTTTTCCTAACCATAAATTTATTATCATCCTTCTCCCTGTTTGCCTTCAATGATTCTACTGATAAAATGTTTCACAGTCAATATTTATTGCATTCCACTAAGTCTAGCAATTGAGACTTTTACAACCTGAAATAGTTCATAAAAAGGGGATGTCTTTTTTATATATTAATCAATACATTTCTTGATTTCATTTCAAAACTTTATCTTAGTTTTGAGAAATTCAATTTGGAAGAGGTATTTCCATTGCAATAGTTGTAGCAATGTTTGAAATTATTGTCAATTGAGTAGCTATTTGTAGAAACAATAACTTGAAATACCAGTCAGATATTGTATTAGTTAATATTTTTTAGTTTATTTTGGGTTTTTAATTCTTTTTAGAAAACATGTTTTTTTTTTCCCGTCAAGTCTAGTAAGAGATAATTTTTCGGTAATTTTACGATTTGAACTACTTTGATAAATTGATCTGTAAAGAATAAAACAAATTCCAAGTGTTACACTTTAAACATTTATTGGCGTAAATTCTTTGGGCAAAAGAAAATCAATTTAATAAAAGATAGATTGTAAACTCTAATAAAAAGTAATGCTAGTAAAAATATTGTGTCCTTATATAAACTAATGTTGTTGTTTTTTTTCAGTAGAATTTAATCAAGTCATTTGGCATTAGAACGGTGGATATGCAACGGATTTAGCGTTATCCAAGGTGTTTACGAAGTGCCAAAAAAACTGCAGCAATTAGTGGTAGGCAGCCCACTTTACTTCTCACTTTCTTGATAGAAATCTATCAAGAAAGTGAAAGTTTCTTCAAATAGAAACTGATACTGAATAATAATTTTTTTAATAGAAAAATGCTTTTTAATTGATTGGTTTTAATTTGAAAGGAAAAGATTTTTATTGAATGGACTCATTTGAATGGGAAAAATGTTTTAATGGAATGGGAAAAATGTTTTAATTGAATAGATTAATTTGAATGGGCACACAGGTTAAAATTTAATGGATTAATTTGAATGGGTACGATGTTTTAATCGAATGTATTAATTTGAATGGGAACAATGTTTAAATTGAATGGATTAATTTGAATGGGAAAATATTTTTAATCGAATGGATTAATTTGAGTGGGAAAACTGTGAATTGAAAGGATTACTTTCTATGAACAAATATTTTAATTAAAACATTTCTCAATTGTTACACCATTAAACTATTAATTGAAGTAGGTCTTCTCTACGAAAAACGGACATAATGGTCTAAACAAATAACCAATTATTATGTGCCATTTATGGAGCTGAATTATTAAGGGATGAAATTGTAGAACGATGGTACAGCTGTCCATATTATCCATAGAATTCAAAATTTCAATTGAAGATGTGTAATCCCCATCTTCTTACAGGTCCGCATTTTACCTAAGTATTTGTACCGCTCTTTCAAATGAAGGCATTTTACACGGCTGTTCTGCTGACGATGAAGTTTTTCAAAGTTTTCTGTGTTGGACTGGGTGATGTAATTTTACATATAAGTATCAAAAAGCTGTTTGTATATATGTATATTAATGAGCATTGAAAAAAAAAATAGTCCTTTTCAGTAAATATCATTTAGTAAACATCATGTTATAAAGTTTTTTGAAACATGATGTTTTCCAGCACTTTAAGGCTGCTTTTAAAGGTACTTTTAAACGCACTTTTAAGTTAAGGTTATTTTTCACTGCAATATTAGTTATGTGGCTGATTGAGTTTTACTAAAGTTCCCGCTTCATCTTCACCTCCACATTTTGGAAAAACACGCCAAAATATCCACCGACAAAACTCTTCTGGCTCCCAATGAAAGGCATTTACCACCAATTTATTTATCGTGTCCATTTTCGCTTACAGATACGAAAGCTTTCAGTTCAATATCACTTACTGAGTATTGATCCAAGTTCCCTTTAACCCTGAAACCCTCTTTCATGAATCTTGTCAGATATTTCTTTTATAAGTTTTATAATACATTCTCCAAACAATTTTGTATCTTGGTTTTAAAGATTAGCCGTAACTATGAAACAAATTGCATAATTCATTCCATATATAAATAATTAAAATTTCCAATAAAATATTTTTTTATTCAATGAAAGTTTCCCTACCCGTGATTTTTACTAATCCAGGTGGTGTTAATTTGATTTGAAGTTTTACATTTGTTTTAATTTGATTAAAACCAAGGAAAATAAAACCTTTTTTCCTCTACTGTTGCTATTAGTTTTCTGAAAAAGTTTTCAAGAAATTTTTCCATTTGTTTTGATCTGACAACATTTTATTAATTATTTCAATTAAAATTGTGGTAATAATCCGTGTGTAATAATAAACTGTGTATAATAATAAACTATGTGTAATAAAAAATCAATTACATAAAAATGGTTGAAAAGTATTTCTTGCTTTCAGCAAATTATTAAACTTGATAAAAATAATACAGAAAATTATATCAATTATTGTTATTGATTGTCAACAAGTAATTTATCATAAAACTACTAGTTTTACTATATATTCATTATGTATATATTATACAAAGCTAAAAATTTTAATTATTCCTTAAAAGTAGTTTAAAAAAGTTTATATTATTATATTTCGAATCTATACCAATTATTTTATATATTTTATTCAGCGCCTAAATAATGTTGTTGTTGGTATTTTTTAATGAAACAATTTCTAATAAAACTTTCATTTCATACATACAGGAAGTCCAGTAAAGAACAGTTTTCAACATTGAATAAAAGGAAAATAATTTAAAAAATCTTACAGTAAATACTTAATAAATAATATAAATTTTTGATTACACCAAATTATTTAGAAAAATTATACATATTGATGAATTTATTATCATTTCTAAACATTAAAGTCATTTATTTTTATTAGAATTTCGAGCTTTATTAAAATTATTGCTAAGTATTTCTTGCAAGAAATATTCGTTAACTTTTATCATTTTTCCTGCTACGCCTTTTAAAAAAACTACTAATTTATTTTCAGGACATTTTGTTAATAATGTCATAGAATTTTACATTTCATTGCGTTTTTATTGAATTCAAAAATTTTTGGTCTCATATTATATTTTTAGAGGGAATGGGATTATAAAACATTTTTTTTTTGAAAATTTAAAAACATAAAATGATGAATTTTAGTGATTCATCAATTTTATTAAAAGCTTTAAACTACTTTAAAACAGTTAAACTTTAAAAACAGTTTTTTAATATATTTTAACCAATTCACGACCATCAACTTAAACGTAGACAACGGATTTTAGATCTTAAGCCTTAATTGGCGACATACTGCTGTTTCAGGAATTTTCGTTCTCCTCTGTAAGAATTCTCGTAATTTCTACTTTTATCACAAAAAGCTTTACCGTCTTGAAAACTTTAATTGATGCTATATAAGTGGTCTGGCAAAGTAAGTAACTATCAAGATAAGATTTTCGTTATGCTTTCATTTTTGTTAGAAGCAGCTACAATTATAATAAATCTTAGTAACTAATAATTTTCTACTGTTCATATTTTTGCATTAGATTTTTTAACGTTACAGAGTTAAAATAAATGTACCGTCCCAGATTAAAAAACAAATCTAAACATTTTTAACTTAAGAAAAATAAACCTAAGCATTTAAAACCTAAAAAAATAAACCTAATTTAAAACCTAAAAGAATAAACCTAAGCATTTAAGGAACATACTACTGTGTCCAAAAATTTAGATCAATTTTCAATTTAACATTCCCGTGGCTTATGGAATATCAATTTTTTTTTCTTCTTTAGGTTGTTGGCATTGTCTTTGTCATTGTGGGAATTTTGATGTCAAAATATTCATTAGTGTTTGAGTTTTAAGCTTGGCTTTGCGAGATGCTAAAACTGATTCCTGCGATTTTTGAAATGTCTGAATTAATTGAGCAAAAACTTGCATTACATTTTGTTTGCGGAAACGTATAGAATGTTGCGGAATTCATTCGGTGAGCATTCCTATATCGGAAAGAAATGTTTAGAGGTGGTATAAGCAGTTCAAAGAAGGTAGAGAATGCGTTGAAGACACTATCAAGCTCAACCGACGAAGCTCATGTCCAAAAAATTAAAGATTTGGTGCTTGCAAACCGTCTATTTACAATGGAAGATCTTCCGGATGATGTTGGAATTTCAAAAGAATCGGTCAATTCCATTTTGGGCCTCAAACGCGTCAAATATCGATTGGTACTGAAAACACTGAATGCGTCAGCTCACATTGCATTTTCGCCAAAGATGAAAACCATATCGGTCTACAACCACCATATGCACACCGTGCGACTTCTAGCTATTCTCTAAACTCCAAAGATCTCTCCGGGGACACTGTTTTGAGTCGATTGAAGAGATTCAACATGAATCGCCGCGCGCTTTGATGGCTATCCCTGCTAATGACTTTTTAGCATGCATTAAGGATTGGAATCTAGTACTCGTTTAATGAAATATATAAATCATTAAACTTTAAAGATTGCTTTTTAATAAAATCTCATTCAGTAAAATTTCATTTACATTTTTTTGTGAAGAGGAATTAAAAAAATATCTTTGATAAATTAATCAATGATTGTACTCCATATAGAAAATATGATTATTACTATTATTTTCATAATTACAATAATATTTTTGTACTATGTTTACATTTCAACCATTCCACATTAACTTTTCTAAAGTAGCTTGCTAGCTTCTAATATTTTCTGAAGAAATCTTCAGTAAAATACAAAGAAAAACGAAGGCTTTGCACGACTGCAGTGTTATTGGATTTTCGTGATAACATCTACTTATTTGCAGATACACCTGATCCACTGTGCTGCTCTTTTCGTGCAATACTTTGTTTTGTTTTTTCATAACATACCGTCAGTTTCTTGAAATGAAGTTAATTACTCGTGTCTCAGATTCTTCTAGATAATTGATTAACATTTCGGTTTGCTGCGTTATTGATGAATGCAGTGCCGTTTTAATTAACAGTTGCCGGTTCACTCGTGTATGTTCCAAACAATTTGTAGGCGCCTGAAACTTCAGTTTTATTTTTGCTTACGTATTTGTTTAAGAAGTGTGAATGCATCTTAAATAATTTATTCTTCAATCATGCAATTTAAGAGATATTGATAAAAAATTATTCTAATAATGGATGTTAGTACTTTTATTGATGCGCTATTTTTAAACAGTGATTATTATTTTTATATTTTAAATAAAATTGAAATAAACTTTACTTAAAACTTTACCGTCTTGAAGAAAAATTTAATTGATATTATATAAGTGGTATGACAGAGTAAGTAACTATCAAGATAAGATTAAGATAAAGATCAAGATAAGCATATTACTTCATTTTATGATGTTTGACTGTCCTTTATAATAAATTAAAAAATATATAAAAAATATTCGGGGCATTTAAATTTATATTTATTGAAGAGTCTCGAAGTGACGTCTTTATACTCTATATATCTCCTCGTTTTCCTCAATTCATAAACCATTCAGGTAAGTATGTTAAATAACGTCCAGATATATCATAAACAGTCTAATATGTTAAGAAACTTCCAGACATGTGAATAAATAACTGAATGGTATATTCAATATGTTGAATTTTCACCGAAAGACGAACTATTTCACGCTTTAAGCAAGTAATCAGTCCTCATTTGGCAAAATAAAAACCTTTGAAGATATAACGCAGATCCAAAACCAAAACCTTTCATCTATATCAAATTCTCAAAATATATCAATAGTTTCGTCCAGATTCGAAATAAACCTTTTTATGTGGTATTTTGTCTATTTGTATTCAGATCTCGAAATAGTAGAACCGAATAGTGAATAGTTAACGTAACTTTAACCCATCCAGCGGTCGCAATTTTTTTTTTTTCAAATACACCGCAATACTCCAGTCACTGCTCCTGTGAAAATCGGTTGGATGTTGAATTTCTTCTTTCACCATGCGTCTTTTGAGGTGACTGGATTCTTTCAGCGTTTGTTTTTCTGCCTCTGTCTGACTGACAAATTTTCCTCAATGCTACCAGGCTAAAAATCTCTCTGGAGTATCTAGAAATAAAAGCAAAATATTACGAAAATAACGTCACATTTATGTCCTTTTTGTACCAACCACATTATGTGTGGAATGCCATCAGAAGTAACGCCAGTGATTGGTGTGAAAAGTTTAGGTCTATCACCACACTGTCATCTACATGTCGTTTAGGTTGCTGAATGGATTAAACTACACCAATTTTCTGAAATCAAATCGGTTCTCTGTACACAATTCTCAGTTCTTTAGCCTATCCTAAATTGGTATACGTAAAGGAATTAGCTTCCATCGTCATCACCCTAGCATACTAAAATGACAGCCGCACATATTAGATATGCATATATATATATACACTGGTGACAAAAGTCATGGGATAGTATGCAAATTTTCAGATGGCAGTAGCATCGCATAGAACATGTATAAATGCGCAGTGCTTTCGCAGGGCTTTCATTTCTGTTCAAGTTATTCATGTGAAGAGTTTTGACGTGAAGATGACCGCACGACGGGAATTAACAGACTTTGAACGCGGAATGTTAGTTGGAGCTAGACGCATGGGTCATGCCATTTCAGAAATCGTTAGGGAATTCAACATTCCCAGATCCACTATGTGAAGAGTGTGCCGAGAGTCACAGTCGAATTTCAGGCATAACATCCCACCATGGACAGCGCAGTGGTCGACCGCCTGCACTTAACGACCGAGACCGGCTACGTCTGCAAAGAGTCGTAAATTCTAACAGACATGCGTCAAATAACCGCAGAAATCAATGTGGACGTACAAGGGATTTGTCTGTTAGAACTGTGCGGAGAAATTTGGCTTTCTGGACTATTCCAGCAGAAGACCGACTCGAGTGCCTTTACTGACACAACGCCATCGCTTGCAGCTACTCTCGTGGGCACGTGAGAATATCGGTTGGTCCCTAGATGAATGGAAAACCGGGGCCTGGTCCGATGAGTCACGATTTCAGTTGGTAAGAGCTGATGGTAGGGTTCGAGTGTGGCGCAGACCCCACGAAGCCATGGACCCAAACTGTCAGCAAGCCACTGTTCAAGCTGGTGGTGGCTTCGTAATGGTGTAGGCTGTTTTTTCATGGCATGGACTTGGTCCTCTGGTGCCACTGGACCGAACAATGACTGGAAATGCTTATGTTCAGCTACTTGAGATCACTTGCAGCCATTCATGGACTTCATGTACCCAAACAACGATGGGATTTTTATGGATGACAATGCGCCATGTCACCGGGCCACAACTGGGTTTTGTTTGAAGAACATTCTGGACAATTCCAACGAATGATCTGGCCACCTAGATCGCCCGACATGAATCCCATCGAGCATTTATGGGACATCATCGAGAGGTCTGTTCGTGCCCAAAATCCTGCACCATCGACGCTTTCACAATTATGGACATCTATCGAGACAGCATGGCTCAATATTCCTGCAGAAGACTTCCAACGACTTGTTGAGTCCATGCCACGTCGAGTTGCTGCACTTCGCCGGGCGAAAGGAGGGTCGACACGATATTAAGAGGTATCCCATGACTTTTTGTCACTTCAGTGTATATATATATATATATATTCCTTTTATGAAGGTCAAATCACAAGGGGGGAACAGACGTTTTTCATGCATTTACAGATTTGGATGCTGCTAAAAAACTTGAATTGGTTTGGTTTGTCGCTCTAAAATCATCTTGGGCACAAGAGGGCTAAACAGACCGGGACCTACAGTTTAAAGTGGATTCCGAACCACTACAAGCATCCATGAAAAAAATTGAACTTCTTAACATTTCTACTTTAAGTTAATTGCGTTTAGAAACGCTGAGAATCATTATGATACTATATGCGAGTATTTGAGATCAACATTTGGACAGACAAAAGAGTTTTTAGTTTTTTTTATATGGGATGTAGGAGAGGATCAGATCCCACTGAAAGTCCTCCTTCCTATCTCCTCCACGGTATCCTGCTGTACTGCATGGAACATAGTACCGATGTAAAAAAACAACATTTCAAATATCTGTAGAATTTTGGTAATTCATTTATATATTTCATCTTTTAATCAAATGCATTTTTATTGCAATTTATTTTTCCATCAGATAATCGCTATGCAATAAGATATGAAAAATTCGAATACGCGATAAATTATACATAAAAGACTGATACATAATACACTTTTTAGACTGTTTTACGCCTTACAAATCATATTTATTAACACATAGGTTCTGAAAAGCAATCAACATTACATCTAAATTACTCAAATATATGATACTAAATACACTGTTATAAATACATCTACTTCTAATCATTATTTAAAGTTGTATAATACATGTTACAATTTGACATTTATTCTTAACTATTCAATATTTTATTACAACATTATTCCACATTATTATTAATTATTTTAACATTATTATTAATTATTTTAACATTATTATTAATTTTAACAGTTCAATGACAGATGGAATTAAAACTCATAAATAGAAATAGAGTCAATTCATAGGCTCAGGTCATTTATATACATTATATCAAATTAATTACTTCTAATAAAACCATTATTTACTTATAATTATTTTAAATTACTATAAATAGTTCAATACAATACATAATCCTTATTAATGTTATTAAAGATTTACAAATAATATAAATATTTTAAATATATTATTCCAACTTTTTAATAAATTAACGGTTACGTATCGATATGACAGTGATTATTTTTAAATTTAAAGGCAAAATTATTTTACGCTTCCGATGCATCCACTTTTACGGCCATTTTCCACGGCATTTTATGACACCGAATATTACTTGTTATTCATTCCTCCCTGGTGACTGGGTTTTAATGTCCTACAGCAAAAGCCTCAGATTTCCCATGCGTGGCTTTACCAACTATACTTTTTATTGGTCTCTTTAAACATAATTTTCAAAAATACTTTCTTGGCACAAGTAAGTTCGACTTTTGAAATCTCGATAGATGAAATTTAGATCAGATTACAAAGAATAAGTTCTCATAAAAATGTTTAAAATAAATATTAAGATTGTTGTTTTTAAAAGCAGGCATTTTATCTGCGAAAATGCAAATATGTAAAGGCTTATTTACTATGGGTACAATGCAAAGTCCCTACAGTACTTTATTCATTTTGTGATAATCCATGATCAGTTTGCAACTTCGTCTATACTTCTAACAAAGTGGAAATTCTTTCCGGAATATAAATTTATCTTGTCCTCTTTGGTATACACAAAAGATCATTTCAAGCAGAATGATTCGTAAAAAGAAACAGTATAATGAAAATGTTAAAAAATAAATTATTTTTTATGATTTCTGAATTTGTTTTGTATTTACTTTATCACTTAAATTTTATGTAAATGAATTATTAAACGTAGTTTGCAATGATTACAACAAAAAATATTTGTAAACCTTTTATTTATGGGTCACCTTCGCATAACATCACTTGGGTATTCATCAGAAAGTTCAAGCAAAAAATGTGCAATTTTTCATTTGTTACAGGCTTATTAAAAGGCATTTTTTAGGAGTGAGGATGAAGGCCTGCAGAACTATAGTCGTAAAGACTATAGTTCTGCAGGGAAAAATATAGAGTTTTACTATATTTGTAAAGGGCTTTTCTGCAATATAGAGAAAAAAAAAGTAGGAATTGCTTTTAAAATTTTTGTTTTATATTACTTGTTAGAGTTACATTTTCTTAGATGTAGAATGTAACTCTAACAAATAATATGTTATGCCTCTTAAAATGCAGGCGAAAACGTTGAGACCTAGTACTTCTCTCGCGAATGCGTGATTGACCATTGACACATTAACCCGATCATGAGCTAGAGCGTTATTAGCTCTTTAGCATTGACGCCACATCATTTTCTGGCGGGAGATTACCGGCGAAGTGTTAATTGACTCAATTGATTAATTGAGAATTTATCAAATTTTTGCATCACCAGGCAATTAACCCACTATAGTACCTTATAAAATCAGCAAGTGCCTCAAATGCTTCTAAATTATGCACCATTTAAAGTGAAATAAGACGCTAAATAGATTCAGAAATATTACCGCCATTCTAAGCATCTTCGCAGGTATTTTAGTAATCGCAACCAAGTTGTGCAAATGTTCTAATTTGTAATTCAAAGGAATTCACTTAGTTTGAAACAGACATGATTCACGACTTGCCAAAACTATTTCAGGAAGACTGGGTAAAAATTTGAAATTCCTGGTGAAATTATGTCTCATTCCAGATTGTCTGTTCTATGTGGTTTATTATTATTATTATTATTATTATTTACTATACGTCATGACATTATGTGTGTTAATATCGGTATAATGCTTTCCATGAAGATATACGGGATGAAACAAAGGATGAAAATAACTTATGGAGAAATCCAAGAAATTCTTCGGCATATCAAATATTAAATAATATCTGATAGAAAAATATATTTTTATTTAATTAAAAAATTATATTTGCAAAAAATAAAAAATATAATTGAAACAAGTATTAGCTACGTATCTGAATTATTTTTTAATAAAAACGTAAAAGCATCTGAATTAAGTGAAAAAGAATCCTTATTGTCCTTATGATGTTTTCAAGTGATGGGCATTTCGGCCCAATATGATTTACTTATTACATTGATAGATATGCAGCAGATTCAGCAATGCAGATATATAACAGCCAGGGGGAGATGTGCTACACTGCACACAGTTTTATTCTACACCAATTTAGAGCAAATACTTTAAATGTCCTGCTCACTCACCTCTCAGAGCCATAAATCCTGAGTACTTCAAAGCTTTCTCATTTATCCTGTCCATTCCCAACACAGTCAGTTGGAAGTTTC
This sequence comes from Caerostris extrusa, assembly GCA_021605095.1. Taxonomy (NCBI): domain Eukaryota; kingdom Metazoa; phylum Arthropoda; class Arachnida; order Araneae; family Araneidae; genus Caerostris; species Caerostris extrusa. The sequence goes on along the minus strand of BPLR01000360.1, from coordinate 143,332 downwards.
ATTTACAATTCAGATATTCAGTTGTTCAGTTATTTCACTTTCATATCGTTCTAACTGAGCTCCCATTCCTCGAAAGCTCAACACAACATCGATTATCCAGCTCCTTCGAAAACTAGAACTTTCAACTTTAAGTATTCATTGTATAAACAGATAGATATTCAATTTCCAGAAAAATTACGGCTATTATATGAGATCTATAATTCATCAATTAGAGATAAAGTTCTCTGTATTGCAGCTCTTGTTACTAAAGAATAATTCAATTGCAAGAATGGAATCATACATAAAATAAGGGGAAAAAATAGATTGAAATATTATAACAAGAAAAATGGTTTTTTTTATTGCTAATATAAACTACCAATATATCTTACTGTGATACAAAATAGCCAAATTCATCTTAATATTTGAAAACTTTTTAATATTAATAATGTCAACCAATAAAATTCAATCTTTTCAAAACACTTCTTTAATTTTTTTGAATCCTGAGTTCAATTCAAAAATTGGCATGTGTTCGCACATGGTATTTCAAAATGAATGCATTCAGCCATGTGTTTAATAATATTTAATATTTATTGTTTTTAATAATATTTAAGATAAATATTTACTCTGATAGAAACTTCAATTTTAATTTTATGACTGAGATAGGTCATTTTATGAATAAATAAGTATTTGTCGAAAATTATTTTAATAGCAATGAATTTAAATGTTAAATTTTAATGAGTTTTACGAACAATCAATAAAATTTTACGTAGACACCACGCAAGAAATCTTTAAAAAAAAAGTGAGAATCACTAATTTACGAAATGACTTATCCATACCTTAGAACAAACCATGTGAGAAAATAAAGAAAGATCTAAGTTAAGCCATCGGACGTCTCATTCCGAGAAAATTCCTCTGCCTTAATTGAAATGATCAAAGAGCCAAACTATCCCCGCTTCTCTATTTTCAGCTTCTTGTTCTTGCATATCAGCGATCGATGGTTTCTCACAGCCAAAAAGAGAAAATTTGAGGGATTGCAATACAAGATGGGGCGCCTTATCTGGGATTTCCTACTGGAAAAGGCTTTTCTACTTTGATGTCTTCTTAGAATCTTTACTGGATCGAACTGCAATCCCGGAAATTCGAGTGAATGGTCAAAAGAAATGAACATCCGAAGGAATTCTTTCGATCAATCAGCATCTGTTCCTATTTTTTTTCTTCTCTTGCCAGTCTGGTGCAAGTAGAACTTTCTGAATTCGGAAACTTAGTACTGTTGCATTTGTTCCGGAATGGTATTATATGTCACCCAATACAGCGGTGTGGTATGAAGACAAAGACATTCATGAATTTGTTTCCTAAAATCGGTTATTTAAAAAAAGACATTATTGCTTTTAGAAATTTAATCAATATATTTTAGAATCAATTACCTAGCCATCAATTACTTAACCTTTTATGTTAAAACTTGGCTGTTTCAATACAATCTACTTGTTGAATGAATTACTGTTGTCTTATATCGTCTCTTTACAAATAGAATAATTTATAGGTAATTTTTGTAAACTTTTTCAATATTTCAGGGGAAAAATTAAAAGCAGGTAATGAAATTAATATTAATTATAAAAATTAAGTTTAGTTTTATTTGTTTGTTACTTCAAACGTAAATGCAGTTATAAATAAATTTGCATAGTATAAATTTATTGTAAATATAACTTTTATACCTATTTATACTAAGAACTTCTTAAAGGTATAAGGTTACGAAATTTATTCAATTATTTCTAATTACATTAAATAATACATGCTTGAAAATTAAATTTATTCCAGAAACAGAACTAAATAAATAATAATGCAGCTAAAAAATTGTTTAAATTAAATTTGCAGCTTTATTGTAGAAATTTCACAATCTTTGAGTAGGAAACTTTCTTTTATATACATTAATCTTTTTTAATGCAGTAAATTATTTATCCTAACATTACAATATAATTAAGCTGAAGTAGTATTACTAATGATAATTTAACATAAGTGCATAACACATTTGAAATACTAAACTACTGAAATAATTATTTATTTATCTAATTAATTTTTAAGTAAATTATTTTGTTTTAATATCATACATTTATTATAAAGATTTTTGTTTTAATTAATATGATTTGAAATTGTGATATAAAAATTTAAATTTATACATATATATATAGTTCTTATTTATTTATTTATTTTTTGTTATTTCCATTTAAAGTATATTTCCTCTTTATTTGATTGTTATTGTTATTTGTATATAGAAAATTTCCTATTGAGAATATAAAAAAACATTTTCAAACTTGATTTTAATTATATTTTAAACACAATTTTTTTAAATGGCATTTTGTCAACATAAGAACAAAAAATTTATCTTAATTATATTTTTCTTAAAATTATGTTAAGCTTCCATTTCACAAGATTTAAAACAATATTAGTAAATGAACTACATTATAATTAAGAAAACGAACTTTTTTTCTAAAAACTAATTCCCTAAGGAGTAAATATTGTAAAGAATGTGAACAAATAAATTTAAGTCATGCATAAAGTTTCCTTTAAACAACAAAGAAAAGTTTAAGTTCAAGTAGTATCAAGTAAAATGTTTCTCAAGGTTTAGTCTTCAAGCTATTTTCTTAAATTGATAGAAAAGTGTATTTGACTTTCAAATGTTTAACTTTTAAAAGTAGTTTTTCAATATTTCTCTATAATAGTTTTTCATACTTCACTAAAAATTTATAAATGAATTAGAATCTAAAAAAATTGAGACTTATATATATATTTTTTTAAACATTTTAAGTTATTTCTTAAAAATATGTATTATTTTCTTTTAATTTATACTCTGAGTAAATAAATAAAACTTTCTTTTAAAAAAAGTTACTCTTATTTTCCCATTCATGTCGGTTACCAATAATTACTTTGATTTCAACAACAACGTAAAGCTAAAGTGTTTTATTTAAAAATCATTTATACTGATTGATCAATAATAATGATTTAATACTTCGTTTCGCTTATCCATATATTTTGTGATTTTCATATATTATTTAATTTCAAACAAACATGGCCGCACTAATTTTAAGCCAAGTTAAATTTCCATTAAATTAAGCTACACTTCATTATAATCTTTACAACATCAGTGATAATTTCTGAAAAAAATAACACTGTAGTTGTTATCTCAGAATAGTTATTCTGGTATAGGTTATTGTTTAAAATTTATTAGAAACGCCATGCTGTTATACTCGTTGAAGAACTTTCTGTACAGGAATTCCAAGTCTTCTAGTTAAACCTTGTAGAAACACACCACCTTCCTAGTTAAGTTATAAATAAATATGACATTATGTTTCACATGTACAATGTCAGGTGATTCAAATACCACATTTTTTTAATATGTTTTTAGATTTTCTCCCAACAGAGTTTTTGTTGTTAGTCAAATTCGGTAATTATAGTGTCATTGCAATCGTTTATTTTAAGCCAAAACTTGCTGTAAATGAAATTAAATGATTGAATAATTTTAAAAAATGAAAATTATGCAATAAATAATCTTGTTTTACTAAAAATGCAATAAATTGTAAATGAAAATTAAATAAAATGAAATGAAAATTCAATCAATGAAAATTAAATAAAATTAAGTGAAAATTAAATCAATGAAAATTATGCAATAAATCTGTTATTCATCATTACCCAACATGTAATGCATCTTTGTTCAACATGAAATGTATATTTGCTTCGACAATGTAAATTACATAATTTTATTGACTATTTTTACTTTTCATGGCATTGCTTTAAGTTTAGTATGAGCTTAAAAGTATATTTGTATTAATGCATATAAATGTAAACTTCCTTCGACTAAATACAATGAGTCATTTATTTTTTTTTTTTATTTGCAATTTCTAAACAAAATCTGTCATATGTTGGTGATGGTTATAAGGATCTTTACACTATTAACTTACCAGAAACTGGTCGTAGTTACTAATTTTTCTGAAATCATCGGCCAGCTGTAACATTCTATGGAATGAACTTGCCCCCCAAATTAATTTCTACAATTGTAGACAATATTAGATTACAATTGATACTACAATTGTAGACAATATTATTTCTACAATATTAGATTTCAGACTAAGGTACTTAACTTTAAAACCATTATACGAAATTCATGTAATGAGTCAATATTTAAATGAATCCCCTCATGAACTCTAAAAAAGGAAAGTTGAATAAATTTTTAATTTCATTTAATTTATATAAAATGCCATCAAAGCATTCAAAAAAATTATTTAAATCCAATTTTTTAAATTTTACTCGGTTTTAAATACTTCAACAGAACTTCAAATTAGTTAACCTTATCTCTTTACCCTTATCTCCTTACCCTTTCTTATTTACAAAATGGGTACTGCCTGAAGACAAAGCAAGTAACAAAAATCTAAAGCAAGTGTTTCCAGATCATCATTACTTTTAAAATCGAATATTGGACTATTCGGTCCATTTCTGAATCGATGCTTTACTGCGAAGAAAAATGAGTGGAATAGACCATCATTTCTTATGTCCAAAGCAGTCCTTATCTTAATTCGCTTTTACGAGTTGAAGACCATTACCAAAATTGATAGAAATCGAACCCTGTCATCAAGGAAAACTTATGTCGAAGAGTTCCAAAACAGAATCAGCAGAAGGAATTACCATAGAACACAAAAATAACCAGATTAGGATGTCGCCTTTGATGAGTGGAAAACTGATGGAACTATTTGCTGGATTCAATCACTGTAGAAATGATTATTAGTAATGTAATATAACGGCTGATGTTTAGTTGGAGTACCGAGGATAATACCCTGTACCTCCATATCATAATTTATATTTTAAAAGTTACATAATTGTAGAAACCCAATAATATTAAAAATTTTAAAGAAGGAATTTTATACAGCACATGCTCTCTGTAAAGAGAATAAAAATGAAATAATTAGGATTAGTAAATTCAAATTCAAAAATTAAAAATAATTAATAATAAAATTTGTTTAATATTTAATTAAAAATAAATATGACAGCAAAAATAAAATAAAATAGCCCGTTAACGATTATTAGCTGTCAGATACTAAAAATATTGATGACATGGGAAAGTAGATGTTATGTTTATATTTGAACATCATACAATTATTTTAAATAACAGCAACTCTAAATAAAGAAGTTTATCTACGGAAACGTTTTTCATGCTAGCTTTTAAGTTAAGTGAGGAAATAATTTAAATTTGAAAATTAGAAGAATATATAATATATATAAATTTATCGGTTATGTGATTAATATTAAATTGTAACAGAATATGATACATTAATTAAATATAAATCTCATAACCGATTAATTTATATCTATTATCTATTCTATCTTTCTAAGTATTCCATCTAAGTATTTATTATTTATTTATATCTAAGTACAACACTCGCGTTTGTGAAAATTTTCACCTGCAAGAGGTAGATAGAATATGGGAAATATAATGCATAATTTGTATGCGACACGACATAATTTGTATGCCACGTGGACCCAGCAATTTTCTACAAGAAATCTCGATACCAATTAGAGAGCTAAACATAACACAAAGTATTATAATGGATCTAAGATTTGTATTGTGTATTTCTAAGTATTTTTCTTCTATTTGTAAAAATAAATTATTGCTTTCGCAGGCTAGTAACTTTGATACATCATTAGCAATTAAAATGAAAAATGTGTAGCCGTTTTAGATGAAATATATTTTTTAATATTTACACAAGTTAACATTCGTATTTGCTTTTCAAAAACATTCATTACATTTTGTTCAGTGGGAGCACCAATGCACATGTCCATACAGTTATTCAATTTGTACAATATACTGAATTATAAGTCTCTATCAATGATTTTTTTTTTCATTTTTACAGTTCTTGCAGTATTGCCATTGGAGGCAATACTGCAGAACTGAATAATCCAGTATAATTGTAATTATATTGGATTAAGTAAGAAAGACAATAGGATATGAAACATTATCCACACAAATATGTCTAATTAAATGACATGGATATCCCTCGTTGGAAATGAAACCAATAATTATATTACAGAAATGTAGAGCTATGACCTAATAAGGATGAATATTGGAGTAGTCAATTGTGATAAGAGCAACATATTCAGTAGATGCATTCTCTAGTGATTATCATACGAATTCATACTAAACCATCGTAACCTGTGAACTCTTCACATATTCTAACACCTATAATCTCTTCTGAGTTGTAGTAAACAGCTCATCATTAAACTGTTAATCAGTGCATGATTACGTGTGAAATCGCGCCATTTAACGTACTGAGTGTATGTAACTTCTAATTTATCACTCATATTAATGTGTATTTAACGTCACATCATATTAACATATAAAAGCGCTTGGAATCTAATGAATTATTTATGTTTATTCTGTGGTATAAAATTTAATAAATGAGTTAATTTAAAACATAAAAACAAAGCAAAAAAAAAGTACAAAACGATTTCTATTTATTCTAAATTAAAATTCATAAATATTTTCAACACGTATAGTGAGAAGCAAATTTTTCTTAGGATCAATTGCTTTAAAAAAAAAAAAAAAAAACAACAATCAAATTTCACATGACATTTAACCATGCACCGGTGGTGCGCATACTGTACTCTATCTTCAATTTTTTTAAACTAACATGACAATTATAGTTTTTAAAGACTTTCGGATTTTGATGTAAACATGGAATATGTTTTGGCTCCAGTTTAAGTGAAAAATTAAATAGTTAAATTTTACTGAAATACTTTTCACTTTTTTTCTAATTTATTGTCGCCTTTCGTAGACCACATACAGAATGCTTGTATTAAAGTGATTTAACAGAATTTTTAAGAATTTTTGAAAAATTAAATAAGTCTGAATCAATTAAAACAGTTAACTTTTTAAGGGAAAGAAAGTGAATTAGGTTTCGGACTAGACAGTTAGAGTTTGGACCTTGACTAGCAAAATTGAACCAAAAACTAGGAAGCAATGTTCAAGCTCTGCATGTTAACATTTTAAGACGAAAAACTTTCTTTGAGCTCATAGAGCTGGAAAGAAGGATACATTACCCCGGATGGTAATTTTGGGCATTGGCGCTCAAAACCAGAGGTTGCCAACCCGCGGCCCGGCTTGAACAGATTTATCATACATTTGCAAAATATATTTATTTAATAATGGCCAAAGTAGTAAAAACTAATTTATTAAAAAATACATTATTTGTGCATCCATATATTCAAATATTAACTGTCGAAATTATGAGAAAAAATTAACTTTTTTTTAAAATAATATTCTTGCGCAAATAATATACTAGTAAAATAAAAAAAAATAGTATATAAATAATGTATATTTTTTTTAATTCATGTATATTTATATATTTTTTTCATATTTCTTTACAAGTTGCGTTTAGTATCATTATTATTATATTATCTATGTTTACATGTAAGAATAACAGTAAACCCAATAATAAAACTCATTATGTTTAAATTTTTCACACCAGAAAAATGTATATAGTGGGTCTAAATCTAATATAGGAATATATAATTTTACATGCGGCCCGTGAAATTATGATGCATTTCCAAATTGGCCAGCAAGCCCATTTGGGTTGGTCCCCCTGCTCTAAATTATATATATATATATAGAGAGAGAGAGAGAGAAGCATTTGATCTAATGGAAGCATTTGATTATGTTCTTATAAATATATGGATGTATATTTTGGATGATGATATATATATTCATTTACACCTAAATAAGAAAAAAAAATGCCATAAATTTGCCAACAGTTTTACTTTCATAAAGAAATTTTTTAAGGCAAAAAAAAATTGGATTGATTATTCTTAACTTATTAATCAACAGCAATTCGAGAATCATATATACATATGTGTGTGTGTGTGTAAATGTGCGCGTGTATTATATGCATGTATGCATCTATATATTTTTGATTAAATAATTTAGTTCTGTGGTTTTTTTTTTCAGAAATTAATTAAGCAGCTTTTTTTTTTTAATATAAATTTAAGCAGCTTTTGTTCTGACATTTTGAACAAATTTTTGGAATTCCATTCTTTTAAGATTTTTACTTTTGCAGTCGAATAATCTAATACTACTTTATTTATAGAACATTGCAGTTGTGAAGAATGTAATACTATCCTTTCTAATATATGTATTCAAATTGCATGCTCTATATTAGGGTGGCCAACCCGCAGCCCTCCTTGAACATTTTTCCGGCTCGTGAGATTTATCACACTTTTACAAAATATATTTATTTTATAATGGCCAAAGTATGAAAGACAACGTATTAAAAAAAGTACATTACGTGTGCATCCCTATATTCAAAAATTAACTGTCGAAATTATAAGAAAAAAATTGATTTTAAAGTGATATTCTTGCGAATTTATGACAGATATTGCCTGTTTTATTTATGAGTTTACAGTTTGCAGTTCACAGAATAATTAAATTATATTCTGAGAATTCATGATGAGTGGTGAAACAAATATCGCATTAGTAAAATAATTATTTTTTAAAGATTTCAATTTTTTACTTCATTTATATTTATATATTTCATTTATATTTATATATTTCATTTATATTTATATATTTCATTTATATTTATATATTTCATTTTTACTATTATTTCATATTTCTTTACATTGTGCGTTTAGTATCATTATTATTATATTATCCATGTTTACATGTAAGAATAAAAATAAACACAATAATAATAACTCATTATGTTTCCATTTTTCACTATAAAAAATGTCTATAGTGGGTCTAAATCTAATTTGGGGATATATAATTTTATATGCGGCCCCGAAGTTATGCCCAAAGTGGCCCGCAAGATCATTTGTGTTGGCCACCCTTGTTCTATATTTTCATTAGTTAAATATTTTACAGTAAATTATTATTAACAGGTTTAATTTATTTTCTCTAAATTTTTGTAATTTAACAGAAATTCATCTTTTATAACTTCTTTAAATTTTTTAATCTAAAGCTAATTCATTCTTTTTAAGCCAGTAATTAAAAAATAAAAGATTAAGTTATTTTTTTTATATTTTATTAATAAATAATTTATATATTAATTTTATTAGTTTAATAAGAAGGCATGCCTTAGTTTCATTTGCTTTTTCTATGTTTAACATGCTTGTGCACATTGATAAAGCAAATGGAGTAAAACATTTCTGTTAAAAGTTATCAGTTTCTAAAAATATCGCAAATTTTATTGAAAATCGTTTTTCCATCTTTGATAAACTCTTACTACTTTATCTTACAGAAATACGTTTCAAATATTAAAAAAATAATAATAAAATGGCATAATTAAAAGTAAATAATTATTTCAAATTATATTGCATATTAAAAAAATCAAATCTTAACATGAAAAGGCATAACCTTTTATTTATTCGTTTTATGTAAAATATTTCATTTGTTTGTTTATTCATTACTACTAATTTTGATTAAATAAAATCTAGAGTTCTAACTGATTGACAAAATATTTTATTTCTTCATGTTTGTTATTAAATAACCAAAATTTTGCAAATTATGATTTTGCAGTTGTAACACAGAATAGTATAATGCACATTTTCAGAGTCAAAGCCAAAGAAAAATCAGTAAATCTAACGAAAGCCATCTTTATATAAGATGATAAGTTCATATATAGGAAATAGATGAAAAAAAATGCAAAGTTAAAATTTATGAATTATAGTTTAAGTAGCATTATTTGTTGAAGTCTATTCTTACCCTTGACGCAGAGCCTATCTTCATCACGTTAGATCTTGCATTAATCCACCATTGCAGCCATTCTCTTTACTGCGTCTTGACGCTTCCCAAATGTCAACCGATTCATCTCAGACTTGTAATGAATGTGACTGTTGATCACTTTGTCAGTTACAGAGCCACACCTTGTTTTGCACATTACCCCAAGCGCATTCTTGATCTCCGGCATTCTCGCCACATAGATAATGGGATCTAGAAAAGACTTAACAACAATCATGCAGTTTATGAAGATTGCCACATTGACACGAACCCATAACTGGATTTGTGTCAAGGGTATTGGGCAATCGAGGCACGTGAGCACGAAGAAAATCACAGCAGGCATCCATCCCACAACGTAAGTACCCAAGATTAATAGCGTTGTAATGACAGCTTTGACGCTCTTATGCAACTGCCTACCCATCTGAAGTTGAAGAACACCATGCTGATGACGCTTCACCACGACAAACATGTGGATGTACATGACAGACATGAGGATCAGAGGTACGAAGAAGAGTGTGGATACTGTCGCTCGAAAAGGTATGCGCAGTAAAAAGTCATAGCTGGAACAGTAGGGGGATCTGAAACCATCATTTGGTACCAAGGAAAATACGCTAGGAAAAATTACGGGAACTATCCACATGCAAGTAATTGCCCACGCAACTGTTCCTCTGGTGACAGTGGCCGCATAATGCAATGGTCTAAGTATCCCAATGTAATGATTTATAGCCAATGCTAAGAGATGGAAAACTGTCACCACCATTCCCCCTAAACGAAATGCTTCTAGCACCAGAACGTAACAATTGCTGAAAGGGCCCATGTCGACTCCATAGACAATAGGCAAAAGACTGTTGACCACCAGTCCCACACCAATGACCATAGACGCATAAGCATCAGCAACCGCCAGTGATAAACTTAACAAGAGCGTTGGTGACAGTGACTTCTTGACCCATTTGACACTGAGGAGGATAATAAGGTTAAACACAAGAGACAATATGCATACGGTGAGCATAACGGGTACCACCACTCTATAGAGTTCTATAAGGTCTATCTCTTCTTGTGGAGAGGTGCTCGCGAGAGATTCGTTCAAAAATGATTCGGAAGTGTCGTTAGGGATGTTGCACAGACTTCTGGATGGACGAGATGTCACAGGCAGGCAGTCGATCAGGTCCGTGTAGTCGGATGTTTCGAGTAGGGAGTTCGAGGGTTGTAGTCGCCGATCCATCGGCCAGAGAACGGGCGGCCGGCTCTGCATCGATTTCGGCGAGATGCATTAGTTTGGAGTCGCTCGTTGTAGACTGAGAGGAAGATGAGAAACGAATGGTTGTCGGGATGCGGTCCGCCCTCTAGATGATGCGTGGGAACAGTGTGAAAGGTTTGGAGATGGTAGTAACATGCTACTATATTTAATACACGAACTTAATAAAAGTTACAGATAAATAATACAGAAATATTACTAATAAATTATTATTTGAAGCTTATTTATAATCACTGATCCCTTTTAACGTTATTTAGGAAAATGATAACATTTTCGGGTGAAAAAAATATTTTCGAAACTTAAAATTTTAAACATTTAGTAATTACCAGATAAAAGGATTTTTCTTATATGATTTCCATTTTTTTTATTCTATTGTCCATGTATTTTCTAATCCCATATTTTCATTCAATTTTAAAAAAATCTAGTGATAATTTAAAAATATATGTTAATTTTTACTTTAGATAGCAATACACAAGATTAACTGAAAACGAAATGCTAAGCTATTTATATTACTTTATTAAACTAATATCATTACCTTTTGCAAACTTTTATTTACTTTAAACTTTTATGTTATCTGTTATTATTTATGTAATTTCATTAAGAAATTAATTTTCTTGTAAGTTAAGGTTATTCTTTTGTATTTTTTAATTGTCTTAAAATTGAAATATTTTCTATGAAAAATAACAAAATGTTTATTCATAAAATGTTTTTTAATTACAAACTATACAAGAATTAATGTATAAATATTTAATAAATTACACTTCCTGTTCTTTACCCTCATTCTTCTCCTCAAAAAACTTCAATTTCATTTTTTATACAAATTTCATTTATTTTATAAAGATATTATTAACTTGAACTTTTGCTTCTTTCGATTTAATTACCTCAAATTTTGTAATGAGCTAACCAGATCATAAGGACTTCAAAACCACACATTACATCAGTTTATTTCAAATTAGAATTAGACATTCAAATAACTAGTTATTTTAGATAAAAATAAAACCAGCAAAAATATTAAATTAGTTTATAATTGTGTTATGTTCCATAAGACACATCAAGCCACAAAATTTGGGTTCATAATTATATATATTGTTTTCCTACTCTAGAAATGTAATAAGTCATTCGTCCTTCAGTACTGACCTCAAAAGCCATAGCGAGATCATGTATTAGCCATATGTTATTGTTAAGATTCACCAATCTGGCAAAAGTTTTAACTTGTAAATCTTCCTAAACGAAATAATTCAATCTAAATGAAGGAAAATAATCCAATAAATTTGGCGTTTTTGGATAATAAATCTTTCGAGTGTTCCCATTTCAAAAAAATGTAAATTTGCTGCATTGCGAAATATTTTCACTGATGTTATATTTTATATTTTTTCTTCAAAATAATCTTTTAATTAAAAATTGATAAAAACCAATGCATACGGATTTTTTTTCCCTCAATTTCATATAAACTTTTAAATTATATGTTAAAATGATAATTGAAATTAAATATATCTAATTTAAATATTTCTAACTAAATATATGTTGTTAAATATTTTTAATTGTAAATATTTAATAAAAATGTATCGGCAAAATTATATTTGTACTAAATTTGAAACCATCTTTCATTTCTCAAAACTAATATTATTAAACTAAACATTTAATTAAAAATTTAATTTTTTTTAAACATTTAATGTTATGATTAATTATATATTACATATTTAATTATAACATTATTATCTCAAGATAATAAACCGTAAAATTTTAAACAACTACTTTTAAAAGAAAAACACTTACAAAAAAAAAAAAAAAAACTTACACTTACTTGTAAAAAAAAAAGTGTCAAGTTATGTAAAACAAAACCGATTACACGATTTACTTTATCTTAAAATAATAATAACAATTTCTTAATTCTTTTAAAATTTTAATCAAACTTTGCTTGTGAATTATTTTCATATAGATACAGTCTGAGTAAAAACTTTAAGGCCAGTAGACATTTTTGAGAAAATGGAAACATTTAAGCTGAGGAATTAAAATACCATTTGATTGATAATTATTGAGCTTAAATAAAAGTAAAAAAAGTACAAAAATTAATTTTATTATTAGAAAATATTACAGAACACACAGATGAATATTTAAGTCTGAGTAAAAACTTTAAGGCCAACATAGAAAATAACATATAAGAAAAAAAATTACAATTTCTTAGAAGGTTGTGTAGGAGCCATTACTTCGAATTACTTCAAATATTCTTGTTTTCATGGATGAAACGAGTTTTTGACAAAGGGTGGGGTCGGTTTTATACCATTCATCTTCGATAGTAGATTTCAGCTCTGTTGTTGATGTAAAATGTCTCCCATTTGCATAAACTCTTCTTGCTAAGTCATACCAAAGGTTCTCGATTGGGTTGAGGTCAGGTGATATAGCTGGCCATTTCACAGTTTCAACATTGTTGACTTGGAACAAATTTTTTGTGCTGTTACTCGAATGGATCGGTGCATTGTCTTGCTGATATTTCCAATTTTCTCCAGCAAGACATTCAGCATTTGGCAAAAGATGTTTGTTAGGACATTTTGGTATCCTTGTGAACTCATTCTACCTGAAACGAATGCAATTGAGCCCACACCATTGTAAGAAAAACAGCCCCAAGTCATGACAGATCCTCCACCTAATTGGCGCTTGGAGAATATTTCTTTTTCATTTCTTATATCATGCCAGTAGAAATTCCAGCCATCTGGTCCATCCAAATTCCATTTGTTTTCGTCAGAAAAAAATAATTTCTATCCATTGGTTGTCCCAGGTCATGACTTTCTGGCCAAAGTTCAAAGCTCTATGTTTTGTCTCTGCAGTAACTGAGGCTTAGTCAATTTTGCTGTATAAGTGTACCTTCCAGACCTTCTAATTGTGTTATAAATCGTTTTTTGACAAACTTTTAAATCTGTCGTCGGAATCAGTTTCCTGGTTGAGTACTTTCCAGTAGTTGCAAGTTGGCAAACTCTTCTTTCATCACGCGAGGACAAAGATTTAGGTCTTCCCCAGTATTTTTTTACCATAATTGTCTTTCAATTTTAAAAAATTGTTGACTACAGTCTTTGATCTTCCTATCTTTTATCGCAATAGCACGACTACTCATTCCTGTTGAAGACAAAGCTTCGATCTGTCCTCTTCCACGATCAGTTAACTTCTTGCCCTTCGCCATCTTCACAAAGATCACCAATACTTCGGAGAAACGTATAACAAATATGAAAATTGCAGCGTTGTCACAAGCTAGTAGTTGCAATGGTAGTTACACGATTATATTATATTTATTTTTAAAAAATGACTGGTGGCCTTAAAGTTTTTACTCAGGCAGAAATACTAACTTTGTAAATAACTACATGTTTATCATAATCATGTATTTACAAATTATGTTTATAGCATTTATTTCTTATCAATGAACTTTAATAATTAATATTATTTGAATCCCTTTTATTTCATTTTACATTTTCTCAAAAAATTTACTGGCCTTAAAGTTTTTACTCAGGCTGTACATGTGTTCAATATGTTGTTTTTCAATATGTGTTCTAATTAAAATCACATCTACGCTTAAATTCAAAATTCTTCTCAAAAACTGTTTTGCCTAGAAAATTGTGAGCGAAACAAAAAATAATTTCATAACCATTTAAAATAAAGTTCTTATTAATTCAGTTATTAAGTACTCTTAATATAATTTTGCTTTGATCGGAGACATTTATTAATGGAAATATTTCAATTAATATCATTTTATTATGCAATAATATCACTGTAAAACATATGATGTATGCATTTAGTTTTGATAGAGAAAAATATGTAAAAATTTTTGAAAGTTTAAATATTTAATTGTTATTTTGTGAAAAATTGGTATTTAATCAGTGATTTTGTGGTATTTAATCTGTGCCTAGATGTATTTAATAAAGTAAATAATTTAAAGTGAATAATTTTAAACAATACATTTTTGGTAATAATAATTAATAAAATAAACTGTTTATAAATTAGTATTCATTATTAAATTATTAATACATACATAATTCATTTCATTAATAAATTAGCCTATTTTCAAGGTATTTAACCTTATTTTGAAAAATAATAATTTTCTCTTTCAAATTTCATTTAACCTTTTTAATAGGGATCCTTTTTAACAGTTGGCAGCACTTTGTGTTTGTGTTTCAATTCAGATTTCTTGTGAATATTAAAAACAATTCGAAAATTAAATATGATAATCTAGTGGCGCCATCTCTTAGATATTTATGAAGAAAATGTGACAATATATTTTGTAATTAATTGCTCTTCCATGACAATATCAATTTTTGCATTTAAAAATTAATCATTTTATTTATAAATGCAAAATAATTTTTTTCAAATACCGTGAAGTAAGTTGTAGATTACATTTTGAATAACTCTTAATACAAAATATATTTTAGCAAAATATATCGAATGCATTAACAAGGGTAGCTACAATGAAAATTGTGTTTCCTCTTTTAATAGTGTCTATAAATTTTGTGAATTTTGTGAAAATAGTCAAACAAAAAAAAAAAACTATTTATTTATCGGAGTGACAGTCGAAACTGAATCTGAATTCATATTTTTAAAGAGAGTATAAAGATTTCTTAAAAGAGAGAATAAGAAAATAGAAAGAAAAAAATATAGAAAATATTTATTGTATTTGGGACAAAAATTTTAAAGCCTTTCATTTTGTACTATACTATGTGTTCATGTGTTTGGTATTATAACATATTTCGTGGTAAAACTCAATTTAATTTTATACTCTACGACATCGCTTATTTATAAATTTATTGTTTTACAGTAAGCCAATGGCAAACGTGAGAATATTTGCTTAATCAATGTCCCTTTAAAAGACGTAACATAAAATTACATCATTGACATATTGCTTTCAAAATTAATGTCAACCCTTAACCTCCTTAATAATAAGTAAACCATCAATTCTTAAAAGATCTATGATTCTTGCCCTGTTTTAAGCCGATACAAAAAATTGTTAAAAGGATAAAAGGAAAACATATTGCTTTGATATATTCCCTAAACTGTCTTAATTTTGTAGAAAATTTTGACCACATGAATATTCTTATTAATCAGAATATAATACAATGAAATGTTCACAATTAAAATGTTTTTTTTTTTTTTTCAGGATATCCTACCATTTGTTTTTAGAAAGTAGAATGTACAATGTTGTCTCTTAAATGTGCCTGTTCCTAACTGGGATGTTAATCATCATTTAGTTCAGGTATTGGAAATCCTATTATGAGTGTGATACGGACTTAAAAAAAAAAAAACGAAAATATTCTTAAAAAATGATGTGAAATTTTTTTTTTTTAAACTAAAAGTAATTTATGTTGGCTTTTTATTAACTACACGGAATATAGTTTATTCACTGCACCAGATTTTTCAATTCCTTCTATTAGCTCTCACTCTCCCTATATATATCTTGCTCAAATTCTCAATCGTTAATAAAATAATTTTCATTCATCCACTCAATTTCAAATACATTTTTTTTATATAGTGGTTTTTTATATAGTGGAGGACACTTGATGTTAATACAAATTAATTCATTAATTAAATTAATTATTAATTAAATTCATTAATTCATTAATTAATGAATTTAATTAATAATTTTAGTTAATTTAAGTTGCATATATCTACTGATGACGCCAGATAAACTTAAAAAAATGAATGAAAATTATTTATAAAGGATTTTCTGCAATATAGTGCAAAAAAAAAAATAGGAATTGACTTAAATTTTTTTTTATATTACTTATTTTTAAACATTTTGAAATATATATTCAGTGAACATATTTACCTTTTTTCTCTATCCCTGAGCGCTTCATCGAATGTTATTTAATGGAGGTTTCTTATAGGTTCAGTGTCATCCATCATAAAAAAATATTTATTGTATTCGTGACGCCGATTGTATAGCTTTCGTTTTGCGCTATACTAATGTATTCATGTGTTTAGTATTATAATATATTTAGTGAGAATGGGGTAATGGTAGTTACCACACAAGAAGAATGACAAATTTTGAGGAAAATATTGACTTCCTATTTTAATACAAATAAAACCAGAATTAATTATTTCTGATTCAAATGGAAATGAATATCAGTAAAGATGTATGTATTTGATATATCAAACGTCATGAATGATCTCGAAAGTAAAACATTCTGGTTGATGTAGATTAGATCAGTAGCACGTTAACTCACTTAACTACAAGTAAGTTTTTAACATTTTTTACGATTAAAAATTTCGTAAAAATATTTTTAAATGTTTTCCTTCTTATCTACATCTATTTAAGTCTGTTCATAATAAGTAGTGCATTCGGAAATTTTACTTTCACTTGAATATATCTACTAAAAAAGCATACGAAAGGTTGGAAAAACATATGGAGAAGACATTTTATTGCAATCAACAGCGTTTCGGTTTTCAAATAGTTTAAGAATAGAAATATTTTGCATTCAGAACAAGTCATTCGAACGTTCCAATTGATAAAGGTGAAAGAAAAAGTGTTTACCACAGCTGCTGGCATTTTTTGAGAAGATCGTCAAGAAACAATGGAAAGAGTTGTTACAGATTTTTTCTAGGCACTGCATTTATTATCCGAATTTATCTTCAGCAAGTGTGAAGTTCCTTTGTATATATGTCACTAACTGTAGTACCTCGCTTACTTTGCCACGAAAGAGAAAATAATTCCTTTATTGCACTGTTTGAACACGGTAATTCTGTTGATTAGGTGAAAATATCTTTTTCATATGCTTGTTGTAATATGGTAACTTCATATGTTTTTGTAACATGGTAACTTCATATGCTTGTTGTAACATGGTAACTTCATATGCTTGTTATAACATGGTAAATTCATATGCTTTTTTATAATATGTTAACTGCATATGCTTGTTGTAACATGGTAAATTCATATGCTTTTTATAATTTGCTAACTTCCTATGCTTGTTGTAACATGGTAAATTCATATACTTATTGTATTGGTAATTGGTTTTTGGAGACGATCGCTAAATTTCAAAACTACATATCATGAGCAGATTTCATTATCCGCAATTATTATTTTTATTTTTTTTCAGGAAAAAAAGACAAAGAACTATTCTCGATTTGTACATTTTAAATTTTAAACCAAATTCAATTTCAGATATAATTACATTTATTAATAATACCATATACTTCAGCTTCTCGAAATATGCAATGATTTTAGATCTTACTGCTTCGAAGTTTATTATGAATAATTCTGTCTTTAAAGCAGAAAAAAAGTAAAAGAATAAAACTATTCTGTTAAAATGTAATTTTATATTTCACTTCAAGAAAAACTAATGTTTAAATAATAAAACCGTTTTGAACAGTACTGAGAAATACTAAATTTTAATATTTATGTACTAGAAATGGGGCGGAAATATTTTGATTGATTTTAAAACCACAAACATTTTAAGTAAATTATTTTCGAAACAGTGCAAGCAACACATGTGTATTGGATAAATTTTCTTAGAACTTCTAATTAAATAAAAAAAATAAATAAAGGATAAAATTAAATTTATCCGGCTACAAATTACATCTGAAAGTAAAAGGTAAAAGAGAAAATGTAGTACGAATATTTGAACCGTTAGAAAGGTGTCAAATAAAGATAGTTTTTTAAGCAAATTTTTTAAAAAATTGTTTTAGTTGTATGTAATATTTTATTAATATATTTCAATTTTGCAACAGTGAATAAGAAGTTACCCTAAAATTTACTAGAAATATCTTAGTATTAAGTGCGAAAGAATTTAATTAATACATAAGAAAAAAATTAACCTTGATTTCAACAAAAGTACTCAATTGCAATACTAACTTCTTATATATACCCTAATGAAAAATTTTCAAACAATCAATGAAATACTATTTATTCTCGCATTCATGCTTATTCGACAAACATTATAAATATTTATTTCAATTGTACACTTTAACAAACAATATATATATATATATATATATATTGTAATCATTCTGTAAGATAATAAAAGATTTAAACACTGTTTTAAAAAAAACTAATTATATAAATAAATAAATAATTAATTATAATAAACAATTATATAAATCGCAGGCTATATATATATGTGTGTGTGTGTAAGTTATTGATAACAAATCTATTTTTGATATTTCCATAAAAATCTTTAGATATTATTTTATTTTATTTCAGAAAAAATTCCAACTTTCTTACACCCAGATAAATGGATGAATAGGAATGTATCCATTAAATATTAAAAATATGAATGATCTTCTTATTAGATTACTAAATTTTTTAAAACACGGTTAAATGATGAAAAAAAAAAAGAAACGTTGCGAAGTTTTGCTTCAATTAGATTTATAATCATAATGCTTCTTAAGAAAGTATTATATTTTATGGTATTACAGTGGACTCCGTGTTCCTCTTATGCCTACCATGAACATACAGCTTACTGATGGTTGATGAAGGAAGAATATTTTCTTCCGTGAGGAATTTTAAGGGTAATTTCCCATCATTTTGGCTTCGCATTGGACAAATAAAAAAAAATATTGAAAAATTTCTACAAGGCAGCTTGAATATAGATGTAGGATTGTCACAATCGCCATTGCATCACCTCATTTCTAAAAGCAGCTACAGCAAATTATATTTTATGGTATTACAGTGGATCCCTTATTACTCTTATGTGTACCACGAACAGAAAGTTAATCGATGAGTGATGAAGAAAGAGCATTGCCTTCCGTGTGGCATTTTAAGGATAATTTCCCTCTCATTTTGATTTCACAATGGGAAAAAAAATTGGAAAATTCCTACTAGGCAGCTTGGATGTGGAGGAAATTTTTGCACATTGTCACAAACGCCATTGTATCACCACATTTCTGAAAGCAGTTACATCAATTCACACCACCTACGGATTCGAAGCTAAACCCTGTTGTACACTAGATTTGTACTTTTCCACTAGAACATCAATGGACTTTTTAAGGCAGTGTTATGAATATTTGATTAATCACCTTAAAAGTTTTGATTCGTCTTTTCTTCAAACATTCTTTCAAAATAAATTCCAATATTTTTAAAAAAAAAACTCCTGCAGAGTTTTATGCTTGAAACATGTAAACGGGCGAAAAAAGCACGGAAATGACGTCAGAACGAGATTTATTTATTTGATTATCAACTCTTTTCCTATAACATTCCTTCTTCTTCGATTAAAATGACAAAATTGGTAATTATTTATTATTAATAAATATTTCAAAATTATACATTGATAAATACGCATTAATTCATACAGATTCTGCAATTGTTTCTTCATTTCGCTTTTCATTCTTAAGTTTTAGCTATGCTATTTGCTACTTATTATTGTTTCAAAATTAAAAATAATGGGGTAAAATAATTTATTGATTCTTCCTTTTAAAATTGACCCATTTTTAGATCATAAAAATTAAAAAAATGTCTTCGAATTTTATTTTAATTAAAGCTAAACATGGTGCTTCTATAGTTCAAACTAAGTAAATTTATGCTCATTTTTAAATAAAACTTTTTAATTTGCTCTTAATTGGTTTCAATGACAAATTTTTTACCATACTTTCAGAAAAATATTTGTAATTAGACAAGAAAAGCGGAAAAAGCAAGAGGAAAAGGAAAAAGAAATGGTGATAAATAAAAGAACAGCAAAAAGAAGACATGTTGTACCTAATAAGAAAAAAAAAAAAATATTAAATAAAATTTTATAATACAAAGTTATTATATTTAATATTGATATGTTTTAAAATATATTTTTGTTTTAATACTTATGAAACTCGAGATCTTATACCCTTATAAATAAATAGTTTCGATAACAAAGATACTCATCCATTTAATTCTGCACATTCTGGTTTTACGAAGAACTTCAATAAAGTAAGGTGATTTTGATTCCCCGATAAATAGCTCTGCTTTAGGGGCGTCATATTACAGAAAATATTTACATTGGTATCCACCAATTAACCAACAACTTTAGAAAAGTATTAAAATCATTTTTTTTTCAAACCTAATTCATCAATAATTAAAACTTGATTATTGACAAATATTCAGAAAGTAAATTCAACAGAATTTTTGTATATAAATTAAGATTCTGTCTTATGTCGAGTAAAATTTATGTATTAAAATATTAATTATGAACTTTCATTTCAATTCCTTCTATTAGCTCACACTCTCCATGCATTTATCATGTTCAAATTTTCAATCGTTAATAAAATACTTTTATTCATCCATCCAAGTTCAAATACATTTTTTGAACTTGTAATGGATGACAATTGATGTTAATACATTTTTTCAGATATTAATTCATTCATTAATTTAATTTTTTTTTTAGATTTAAGTTGTATATATCTATATATCTACCAATTGATGGCGCCAGATATACTTAAAAATGAATGAAAATTATTTATAAAGGACTTTCTGCAATATAGTGAAAAATGTAGGAATTGAGTTAAAAATTTTTTTTATTACTTGTTTTTAAAACATACTTATCAAATGTTGATCTTGAATTTAAACAATGCTGATTGGATGAATTCCAAACTTTGAATTGATTGACGAACGTGCTCAAAACGGTTTGAAATGGATTGAAAAGTATACATAATATAAGTTTGTAACATAAGTCATAATAAATACATAAGTTTTTTAAAAATACGTTTATAATAATTTTTTCTATATAAGAAACAAAAGATACATAAGCAAATATTTTTAATTGATAGTAAAATCAAAAAAGTTAAATCTATAAGTTATATCAGTAAGAAGTAAAGTTATAATATAAAGTAAGTTATATTTATCCAACTGTACCAAAAATAAATCTATCATAGGATCAGTGTTTGTTGAAATTATTTTTTAAAAATTGCCAATGCAATCGAATTGAAAAATAAAGCTAAATTAAATTTATCATTTTTCCACTACTGGTTAAAGATCAGATTTTTATGGAAAGTCTACATTGCTTTATTGTTACCTATGGGGTTTAGTGTAGTGACACTTACTACACATTAATTTGATGCGTAATGGCACAGAATTTGCTTATTGTAAAGAAAAATACAATCTATCATAGGCGCAGCAATTGAATCAAGATTAAAACTAGCTATAATTCTATTCAGCAAAATAACGTTTATTAAAATCATCATCGTAGCATAGAAATTTATTAAATAAAATTCAATAATTTACTTGATCTTTTTTCTGCAACGGACTAAGCAAGCGAAAAGTGATTGAATACAAACGATAAGACAGAACCATGTGAAATTTAAATGTGTTATAGATAACATCAAGAAACGAAAGAGATATTATCATTTATTGCTATATTTATAAAGAGTATCTGTAATATCTAGTGGTGCTGCTCGAAAATGTGAGCAATTCTCATGTTCTATCATAAAAGAACTGATATTTTTCAGAAAGTTGCAATAACAACAAGTATAAATGCAAAAGGTTTAAAATTTGCGTGTTCGTAAGATATTTACATGATTGATAAACAGAAATACTCTACTGTTTATAAGTACTTTTTTTCAATATGGAAAACTCTAAAATGGAGGAATAAAAAAATTTATATTTTAATTTTTGATAGTAAAAGTGATATTTTGGTAATTTTAATAGAAATTAAATCAATCACAAAAACCTAATTGTTTCCATTTAAGTAGTGAAGATTACAAAAATATTTCTTATGCTTTTAATATGAAAGAGTTTATATTTAATGATAATTTAATAATTAATGAACAACGTATTGTAATGTTATTTGTTATTGTTTTTATTTACCGCACACTTTAACCAAAAGCTCTTTGCCTTTAGAAGGACAAATACATAGCAAATCCTGCCCTACCCAGAGTATACCATAACTTTCTACACTTGAAATCTATCCTAAAATCAATATTTGTTGAAATACTTTTTAATTAATAAATTGAAAATGCAATCTAACTGGAAAATAAAGCTAAAATTAAATTAATCATTTCCCATTCTTGGCTACAGATTCGAAATTGAATAGAATTCAGTTTCCATATGTTATGTTTCCGATGTATCAGCATTTAATACATTTAAATAGATTTTTATAGAAACTCTACTTTGCTTTATTGTTACATATGGGTGTAGTGTAGTGACACTTACTACACATTAATTTGATGCACAGAATTTGTTTATTAATTAATTGTTTCCATTTAAGTAGTGAAAATTACAAAAATATTCCATATGCTTTTAATATGAAAGAGTTTATATTTATATTTGATTCGAATTGTTCCAAGGTAATTTGAACCTTTTCGGGCGAGGTTAGAAGTATCATAGACAATTTTCCTGCCGTACGCATTACCAGTTATTTATCCAAGCCATTGCCATTATCTCATCCGTGCCTTCTCCGTTTATGGCCTCTATGGCATCGTTATTTATCCCAATCCAGGCCATCATCATTTATCATTCCACCCTACCATTTTTTTTGGCTATCCTTGACATTGAACCCTATAACTTTTAGGGTTATTAATTATTAATTATTGAAAGCAGAATACTATTTATTAAAATCATTATTATTATTTTTTTTTTACAATACTTAATTAGACTGAAGTTCATTAATATTTATTTTATCATACACTATTGACCATCGTGTTCCGCCATATGTATGTTGCGTACATCATACATACGTGGTCATCGACTTTTGATGAAGACAGTGTAGTTGATTTTTAAAGTTGAATTTTTCTTCCAGTTGATGGTTGATCCAGTTTTTGTTGTTACCTACCTTCTGAATTTTAGGAAAAACTTACTGGATTTTGCGTTTCATATATGAAAAGCTACTGAAACCTCCCAGCAGACAGTTTGGCTGTTGATACGAGACAGTTAAAAACGTCTCCTAAATCCCAGTCGATTCCACTCGTGTCTGACAGCCGCCCGTGGTTTCAAATATAAGCAATCCGGTATGGCAGCGGCGCATATAACTAGCCACAAGTTGAGCGAAATCCTTCTTGAAATTCACATAAAAATTTATTTAACTTTAAAAGCATTGAGTTCTGATCTTAGAAAGTTTTCTAAATATGAAAATAGATTTTTTTCTCTTGGTTATATACTATAAAATCATTCATTTCATTTTTTATGATTGATAATAACCGATGATAATTTTCAATGGGTATTTATATATGATGAATTTGCATTATGTATGGGAATCATGTGAAATATGTATATAAAAGTGTAACTTGTTTTATTTTTGCAATGTAGTTTTTTCATGTAACAGCAGAATAAGAAAAAAGATATTAGTCTTTTTATGTAGTCTTAACGTGCTGGAAAACCTATCAACAACAAGAATTTAATATTTGTTTGAAAAAAAAAACAGTAGCAAGTTCGCATAAACGTTTTGACCTTCCACTAAAAATGAACATTTCATTCAAAATTTTATATAGGTGTTTTAGATATTAAGTTGTTATCGTTATAAAAAGAATGCAATTTTGGCTAAGAAAATGTTGTAAATCCGCAAAAATTCAAAGGCTCGATTATGAATGACATTAATACCAGATTTTCCTAGACTTTATCTGAACTGTTATTTTACAGATTTTCTTTATTTCGTATTTTTTATGGTATTTTATTAAAGTAAAACATATTAAAACGTGCCATGCTTTATCAAAATGAATGTTAAAAAAAATTTATATTTTCAGTGCAAAGATGTTTAACAAATCATTAATAGCAATCTTTAAGCATATCTGGATTTGAAAATGTATTATTTTAACATTAACTATCGTACAATTTTTTCATGAGTTAAACCGTCTGAACAAAATATTGAATGTTTATTATATCTATTAATAGGTATAACTTTTACATTGTTGTTTTTACATTGATCGAGTTGTAAAGATTATAAAATCAAACATTGCTAACGTTCCAATCGTTCGAGGACAACGTTCGAGGTCCAGTTTTTTTTCGAGTTACGGAGGGAAAATATATACTAAAACGGCTTGTGGGGATTGACAAATTATTTCGACACATAGAGGGTTGAAATTACGAGTAATGGAGGTTTTGGGGTTTGAAAAGAAGGGAACAAAAAATTTTTTTCGAGGCTTGAAGGTTTTTGACTTACCGAGGTTCGACTTAAAGAGGTTCTACTGTACATCCTGTATAAGGGAGCAAAAACAATATCCTCTTCATACGCGCACCAAGGATGTTGGTGGGCTTGAGGATCCTCCATGCCCATAGTTTAAGCCAGGGATGGGCAAATTACGGCCCGCGGAAGGTTCTATCCGGCCCGCGGATAGAATTTTAATTTGCCGATCCGAGGCAAATTAAAACAAATACATACTCTACTTTAAACCGTAGGTCCCGGTCCTAATAGGATCGTAGAGCGTTGCGGGGACATCGTAACTCCGCGTCCGTGGCTTACCATCAAGTTACACGCGCCCCTGGTCAATGCAAAGCGAGTAACAGCGGTGCAGCCCTTATAGGCATCCAAAGACGTCCATGTCTGTTTGCCAGCTGCATTGGAAAAAAAAATATTATATACCCATCTCCGTTTCTACTTTGATTAAATATTTTTCTTTTTTTTTTTTTCAAAGGACTGATGTTCTTTTTAATATCTCAATTTTTGTTCTACAAAACATAAATCGACGGAAATAGCAAGTACTGGCAGCTTTCAATCTGTAAAGTTTATTTTTAGAAAAAAATTCTTTTTTAGTTAAGGCAACAAGGATTATCTCTTTCTTGGGGGAACAGACATATGGGAATCCAATATAGGTGAGCTGCACCTGACATGTGGCAGACTACACAACCAGAGCAGCCAGCGGCCATTTTAAGGTCCAGCCAGAGGAATTCTAATATTGATTGTGTATGGAAAGATTGCTGGCACATAGCATCATTGTGAATAGTGGAGAAATTATTAAAAGTGTAGCATAGCTAGTGCTTTTGTTATTCGTAAAATATTTCAAAAATAAAGTATATGTATATATATTATTTTTTTAATAATATTATAAATATTATGGTAATAATAAATGGTTATTAATATTTTTAAAATTTTAGAAAAATTTATGTTGGCCCGCCAAACTTTTTTTTTGGGCAGCGACTAAAAAAAGTTTGTCCATCCCTGGTTTAAGCTGATTGTCAAATCTCTATTTAGAAGGAATTTGCGCATACCAAATAGCGATATTTCATTCAACTTAATTTGTTAAATAGAAGCTTTTTTTTTTTTTTTTCTAAAACCTGTACGGCAAGTCATTTTTTTGTAAGGCATTTGTTACTTCAATCTTGTTTCCCAGACTAGTTCTGTGTCGGTTGAAATTTTTCGCAGTATTCCCATCGTATTGCTTAGCGTAAAAACAAGTAATAGGCTTTTAAAGTAAATATATATATTATTATTTAAAGACATCTTTTAATTACTTTTTAATTATTGTTATTTAAATCTAATTTCTAAACTGAAAATTCAATTTTTGATATTAAAAAAAAAAAAAAAAAAACCAAGAAAAAGTTTACCTCCCAACAAATACAGGTTGATTTGTTGAAAGATTTTTTTTTTCTGAAAAACAATGTTTAAACCATTTTAGCATTAATTACTGAGCCAATTGACAGAGAAAATAAAAATGGTTTGTTAATCACAAACCATATTAATAAAATTTGTTGCACTATTCCGAATAACGCTAAATTGACAGAAAGAAAGTTACGTGAAATTATATATTTGTGAAAAATGTATAATATTTCAAATTTTATAATATTTCTACCAGTGCCTCCATTTAGGAAAGTGAATTAATATTGTGATTCTCTAAATTTCTCAAAACTGCAATATGGAAGAACTCATTTGAAGCTTTAGGCAAATGCAACAAGAATATATGAAATAACATATATTTCTTATTAAAAATATTCTCCACTCTATTAGTGAAATCTTACGTAAATGAAAAATAGGTTAAAGGAAAATAGGAAAAAAATAGGTCTTGCCATGTTTCTGAAATAGGTTAAGAAGGCTTTTTGATACCTTTATTAAACAGTTAGCGAAATTTTTAAATTGACATGTAATAGCTGAAAAGACAAAAGGGAAAAAAATATTTAATTTCAATTTATAATTTGATTATGTATTTAAATTTAAAATTTTAGTGGAATAGTTCAATTTTAATGTTATATTTTTTCATATATTTATACCAAATTATAGAAAAGTAAAAATTATTAATAAAATGATAATAATTAAAACTGCAATTTCGATTTTAGATACAGTTTCCTCTTACTTGTAGTTTAGTGTGAATCTATTGAGTTTCCTGCAACGATTACTCTTCATTCTGTTGTGTTATTCCAAGACAAAATCCTAGGCGAGTTAATAATGTTGTTACTTGAAAACAATTTTTTAAGAGGGACGTATTTTTGTGAAAATCATCATTAACGTTCATTATAACATCATCATCATCACATAAAATATATTCTTGAAGAAAGCCTTCAATGACTCATACATCCATTAATTTGTGAACTCTGATGCATGGGCTAAAAACATGACAAAATTATTAGATTGGACACCTGTATCCAGCTTTAGAAAATTCTTGTGTTGTAATTTGCTCTAAATTAAAAAATAAATAAATAAATAAAATACATCCAATATTTAATTGCTTCTATTTTAATAATCTTCAGGGTTTTCATCTTCATCAAAATATATAACTTTTAAATTACCTATCAATGAATCTCTTAATTAATGATCCAATATGTGGTGGGCTTACTGTGATGACTTATGGCCAGGTATCCCGGGTAAGTTATTGAACATTTTTATGTGTAGTACAACGTTATCTATCTGTAAATTTTTAACTATTTTTATTAAGTAAATGACAAACCGGTCATATGAATGATTTTTATAAAATTTGGAGCTATAATATAACAAGAATGAAAGCGAAGTGAAAATTGAAATGAGAAATATATCTCTCGCTCACTCTTTATTGTGATGATAATAAAGAAATACTTGCCCATTTTATATCGCATTTTAAATGAACTAGCAAAAGGATAAGGAGGAATCATTCTAAAGTTTATTATAACATCATCAAATGCAATAATGGCCATCTCAGTGGACTCTGAAGGGCAAAAAGTATATGGCTCGCCTCTGTTATGTAATGTAACTTGAATAATGCAAATTGAATAAGGACATGTCTGAAGAAATATAAAACAAATAAAATTTAAGTTTTTCCTAAATTAAAAACTATCTAATAACAGAAATATGAAAAACAAATTGATTTGTAAAGTAGTTATTTGGAAAAATCAAATTTATAAACTTCTTTTAGTTGCATACTCTTACAGTTTGGTTGTTTAAATAGTGATTGTGAAATTATTACTCTCATATTCTAATGTGTAACTTTCTAGACTGAGTTGCACGAAAGAGCCTGGAGGAACAATAATTTTCCAACACTTTTTAAAATTGTTAGTAGAACGTCTTGATTCTTCTATCATCCCTTCAATACGAGTTTGTATGAAACATGCATCACTTGACACGAAACCTGAAAAAAAAATTAACATAACCAAATGTCACAGTATATAAAAAATAGTATTTTAGACACTTTTTAGAAATGAACGCATTTAGTATTTGTATCTTACTTTGTTATTGCGAAACATAGACGTTTTATTTGACTTGTTGTATGTCTTAGATGCTTTATAGTAGGCTCAATGGTGCTTTGTAGTAGGTTGATAGTATGTTCGTTAATGTTTTAATACGTCTATGTGTGTAACAGAGCCTTGAGCCTTTGTAAAGCACATTTAAATAGGGTCGGCGATGAGAATATACACTCATTTGCTACTCTATATACTTAGAGCCATGAAAGATTTTCACATCGTGGGGTGGAATCTAATATTATGCAAAAAGAAAAATATTTACGGTTTTTTTCTATATACTTTATAGATTGTATGTTTCTTCGTCTAACTGAGCCAGGGGGTTTGTTCGTTTCCCCCTAATTTATTTCAAATTGTACTAATTTTGCATTAAATAACCTATTCTTCCAAAACGGCTCAGTTCTGAGGGATAACCTCATTAGCATTTTTTTTTTCCTTCGATCACAAAAATCTTCTTCTCGACACCACTAGTACCAAATTTGATTTGGAGTACTTCATAATCAGGGCAGCAACAAGGAAAAATTATCACACCAAGCAATGCAAATTTTATGCTTTATTTAGTTTGTTTTGTAAAAACAATAAAAGTACCAAAAATATTTTAATCAAATATATTTTTTGGTACACCATCTAAATGATAGATAGAATGATAATTAAATCACAGCAATTTAACCTATTGTAAAAATATTTTTAAAAAATACGAAATTCTATCAATAACTTTATATGTTAGAACATCAGATGAAGATCGCATGGATTTCATATTTGTTTCTTCTGTAATTTCCAGATCTTCCTTTTTCCATACATAATTTCTTCAAAAATCTTATTTTCTAATAAATGATTTTTAGTGCTTCAAAAATTATACTTAATTCCTTCTCTTTTAATTGAAATGCTGAGAGTCAAAAATAAATGCACCATTATCAATAAATAAAAAATAATTAATTAATTAATTAAAGGTATTAATTAAGTTGTGTCAACAATAATAACCATTAAAAAACGTATCTCTTAACTGATGTATATTCTTGAATACCTTATTTCTAAATGATGTTGAATACCACCAGAAAATAAAACAAGATAAGGTTAATTATTGCAAAACATATTATTTCTATTAATTATCTTCTATGACATTATATATAAAAATAATTAATGATAATGATGATATATTAACGATTTAGATTAACTTCTCTTCTTCGTATTTTAGCAGAAGAAATTATTGTGCTTTTATTTTTTTTTAACAAACTGCCATCATTCAAGGGGTTTAAAGTTATTTTTGAAAACCTTTTCCATATTTTTGTTTTTCTACGAAAAGATTGAAGAATGATAATCGATTTATTAAAATTATTTTATTTTAAGATATATTTTCAATTCTGTTTCTATTTTTCCAAAATTCAGTTCATATTCAAAGTAGTTTTTGTGCCAGCTATTTTAGAAAACAATTTCAATTTTTGAGTTAATTTCTACAATTGAAATTTACAACCACTTACATTATCGACGGTTTCTGTATTCATTTCGTGCGTTTATTTGATTTTTTTTAGAATAATTCTAAATTAAAAAAGTTAACTTAAATTCAAATACAAATAATTAATTAATTTAATTAAAAAATAATTTATTTAATTTAAAAATTCCCATTTATGACATATAACAAAATAATTATTTTTAATTATAATTAATGATTTAAAAATAATTAAATGAATAATTAATATTATTTAATAAAAATGATTAATTAATTCTAAATTCATTGTTTTTCGAATTATGTAAATATACTAATTTTTACGAAAAAATAACCAATAAAAAATCGATTTAATAATAAATTGCAGAAAAGAATAAATATTATTTCAAATAATAGCTGACTCCTAATAAATTATAAATATTTTTACAAATTATTGTTTGTAAGTTATTTATTTATTAATTTAATTTATTTATTTTTAATTTAAATAAAATGATAAATTATATATATAATGTCTCATTTGGTTGGTTGATTTTCCAAAATATGGTCGGAAAAGATAAAATATATTTAAGAACTTTTATATAGTATATTAAGAATATTTAAGAAATAGTATATTAGGAAATTTATTTGGAAATAATATATAAATTTATTAAAAAACTTATATATTTTATATTTTAATTGAAAAAATAATAATAAATTATTTTTATTTAAATATTAATGTATAAAAATATTTATTTTGATATTTAATATTATATTTAAATTTATATTCAAATTATATTATATTTATTATTTGTTAATGTACTTAAATATAATAAATATTTATATTTTTATAATAAATATTTATATTTTTATAATAAAACATTTATATTTTTATATTGATTTTTTTCTAGTAGAAAAATCTAATATTTAAATGCTGTTAACAATGGCTATAATGTAAAAACATTCAGCAGAAATTTAAACTAACAAGACAGCACTAAATCTGATTAAAAAGACAGCACCGAAGTGAACTGTACCTTGACCAATTATTATAATTTTCAAATGTCCTAATAAGTCATCGAACTAATTATATTTCATTGGATAAATTATATTAAATAAGGTTACCATGAATTTTTATTCAAGAAATTTTCAAACAGCAACCACATTAGACTTACTGAATTTAGAAGCTAATATCAACAGGATGGCCTTTAGATACTCGAAGAGAATCATATCATTTCAAAGCTTTCTGCTCTACGTCCTGCTAATCTTTTGAAAAAGTTCTCGGATGAGTTTCGGTTAGCTGAAAGAATGACCTTTCGAACCTACTCTTATCTTAAAATAATAAATTATAACTGTAATCTGAGAAGTTGTTTACTTATAATCTATTCCAACGACAGAGCCTTCCTTTTATTTTATATCAAATTTCTTAAAATTACGATTGTTGCACTGTAGACGATGACTGGTTACTTCATGAGTTACAAAAAAAAAAGTGTGTTTACATTGATGAATTCTAGATAGAAGATGTGTACTCAACTGTCACGCTCTGAATTAATTTGTAATACGATATAAGTTTAGTTATTATGTTTCCTATCAATGATGTATTAGCGAATTTTTTAGATGCCTAATTAAAGAAAATAATTAAATTGAAAAATTAAAAAAATCTTATTTTTTCATTTGATGTGTTCCTCGAAATACAATTATGCGAAAAAAAATGAATTTTGTGGAAAGTTAAATTATTAAACCAAATAAATTGTGTAAAATATGTTGAAAGAGTTGATATCTAAGTTCAAATCGGGGATTGTAAACATCCTTAATAAAAAATAAAAATTCAACATCTCTATTGAGAGATATGTAACTGTGGTGGACTGTCTGATGGTAGTTTTTATTGATATACAAAAAAGGAAAAGCTTTTGTTGAAAGCCAACCTAAACAGGAAATGTTCTCCATTTCCTTAAGACTTATAATATCATACATATTGATGAATAAATAAAGAGAAATGTCATCGAATATGAGGAATTGAAATATATTTATTTAAGTGCACTCTATATGCTTGAATAATAAAAATATTGGACATAATTTCAGTAAAAAATTTAAAAAAAATTTGTAGTTGATTTAGAATTGATATTGTAACGTATCGGCCTATATAAGACCTATAACCGCTTCTATATTTATATTTATGTGATTAAATGAATAATATATTATTTAAACTAATATTGAAATGTATTCTTGTTTTACTGATACTCATTTTGATCAGTTTTATATTATTTGCAACTGAATTTCACAAAATGAAGGGTATTCTTTTAAGTTTGTTTCCCATTTGAAGTAATCTGCAACGTAAAAAAAAAAAAAAAGATATTTATACAGACTTCATATACGTAATGATGGAATTAATAATTACATAATATAAATATAAAATTATAAAATATAAACAATTATTCTATTATAAATAAATTATAAATACAAAATAAAGGATTAGCGGAAAATAAAATTCCATAACCTATCTGCTTTGGTGTGCATTCTATTGATCCAAATGAGACAGAAAATTCAAATGTCAAGGTTATCATATAATATGAATTTGAATAATTTTATTATTACAATTAAAAGGAATTTTTTTAAAAATTAAAAATTTTTTTATTATAATTGAAAAAAAATTATAAAAAATAATTTTTATTTAAATATTAATTTATAAAAATATTCATTTTATTATTTAATCTTATATTTAAATTTGTATTCAAATTATATTATATTTATTATTTATTATTATACTTAAATATAATAAATATTTATATTTTTATATTAAAACAATTATATTTTTATATTGAATTTTTTTTTCTAGTAGAAAAATCTAATATTTAAATGCTGTTAACAATGTCTATAATGTAAAAACATTAAGCAGAAATTTAAACTAATAAGACAGCACTAAATCTGACTAAAAGACAGCACCAAAGTGAACTGTAACTTGACCAATTATTATAAACTTCAAATAGCCTAATAATTCAACGAACTAATTATATTTCTTTGGATAAATTATATTAAATAAAGTTACCATGAATTTTTATTCAAGAAATTTTCAAATAGAAACAACATAAGACTTACTGAATTTAGAAGCTAATATCAACAGGATGGCCTTTAGACACTCGAAGAGAATCATATCATTTCAAAGCTTTCTGGTCTACGTTCCGCTAATCTTTGAAAAAGTTCTTGGGTGCGTTTCGGTTAGCAGAAAGAATGACCTTTCGAACCTACGCTTATCTTAAAATAATAAATTAAAACTGTAATCTGAGAAATTGTTTACTTCTAATCTTTTCCAACGACAGAGCCTTCCTTTTATTTTTATATCAAATTTCTTAAAAGGACGATTGTTGCACTGTAGACGATGACTGGTTACTTCATGAGTTACAAAATAAGTGTGTTTACATTGATGAATTCTAGATGGAAGATGTGTACTCAACTGTCTCGCTCTGAATTAATTTGTAACACGATATAAGTTTAGTTATTATGTTTCCTATCTAATTTTTTTTTTTAGATGCCTAATTAAAGAAAATAATTAAATTGAAAAATTAAAAAAACGAACTAATTTTCCCATTTGATGTGTTCCTCGAAATACTAAGTTATGCAAAAAAAAAAAAAAAAAAAAAAAAAAAAGGTATTTTGTGGAAAGATAAATGATTAAACCAATTATATTGTGTAAAATCTGCTAAAAGGATTGATGCCTAAATTCAATTCTGGTATTGTAAGCATCCATAATAACATAGAATAAATTCAATCTTTCTTTTTTGTAAGATATGTGAATATCGTGAACTGTCTGAGGGGTGCTTTTATTGATATACAAATAAGGAAAAGGTTTTGTTGAAAGCCATCCTAAAAGGAAATGTCCTCCATTTCCGTCAAGACTTATATTGTCATACATATTGATGAATAAATAAAGAGAAAAACCTTTTTAAATATGGAAAGCTCTAAAATGGATGGATAAAACTTTATATTTAATTTTTCATACTAAAAGTGATAGTTTGGTATTGTTAATAGAGATTAAATCAACCACAAAAACCTAATTTTCCCATTTAAGTAGTGGAAATTACAAAAATATTTCTTATGCTTTTAATATGAAAGTTATATCTAACTTAATATTTAATGAACAACGTAATGTAAGGTTGTTTGTTATTGTTTTTAGTCACCGTACACTTTAACCAAAAGCTCTTTGCCTTTAGAAGGACAAATACATAGCAAATCCTGCCCTACCCAGAGTGTACCATACCTGTCTACACTTGAAATCTATCCTAAAATCAATATTTGTTGAAATAATTTTTAATTAATAATTTAAAGATGCAATCTAACTGGAAAATAAAGCTATAATTAAATTAATCACTTCCCCCTCTTGGCTAAAGATCCGAAATTGAATAGAATTCAGTTTTCATTTGTTATGTTTTAGATGTATCAGCATTTAATACATTTAAATAGATTTTTATGGAAACTCTACTTTGCTTTATTGTTACCTATGGGTGCAGTGTAGTGACACTTACTACACATTAATTTGATGAGTAATGGCACAGAATTTGCTTATTAACTAATTGTTTCCATTTAAGTAGTGAAAATTACAAAAATATTCCATATGCTTTTAATATGAAAGAGTTTATATTTATATTTGTTTCGAATTGTTCCCAGGTAATTTGAAACCATTTCGAACGAGGTTAGAACTCTCCTAGACAATTTTCCTGCCGTACGCATAACCAGCCATTTATCCAAGTCATTGCAATTATCGCATCCGTGCCTTCTCCGTTTATGGCCTCTATGACATCGTTATTTATCCCATCCAGGCCATCATCATTTATCATTCCACCATACCATTTATTTTGGCTATCCTTGACATTGAACCCTATAACTTTCAGGGTTATTAATTATTAATTCTTGAAAGCAGAATACTATTTATTAAAATCATTATTATTATTATTTTAAGAACTTAATTAGACTGAAGTTCATTAATATTTATTTTATCATACACTATTGACCATCGTGTTCCACATATGTATGCTGCGTACATCATACATACGTGGTCATCGACTTTTGATGAAGACAGTGTAGTTGATTTTTCCAGTTGAATTTTTTCTTCCAGTTGATGGTTGATCCAGTTTTTGTCGTTACCTACCTTTTGAATTTTAGGAAAAACTTACTGGATTTTGCGTTTCATATATGAAAAGCTACTGAAACCTCCCAGCATACAGTTTGGCTGTTAATACGAGACAGTTATAAACGTCTCCTAAATCCCAGTCGATTCCACTCGTGTCTGACAGCAATGACTGCAACTATTCCGCCCGTGGTTTCAAATATAAGCAATCCGGTATGGCAGCGACGCATATAACTAGCCACAAGTTGAGCGAAAATCCTTCTTGAAATTAACATAAAAATTTATTTAACTTTAAAAGCGTTGAGCTCTGATCATAGAAAGTTTACCTAAATATGAAAATAGATTTTTTTCTCTTGGTTATATGCTATAAAATCATCCATTTATTATTTTTTTTTATGAGTGATAATAACCGATGATAATTTTCAATATGCATTTATATATGATGAATTTGCATTATGTATGGGAATCATGTGAAATACGAATATAAAAATGTAACTTGTTTTATTTTTGCAATGTAGTTTTTCGCGTAACAGG
Source organism: Caerostris extrusa (assembly GCA_021605095.1). NCBI lineage: Eukaryota > Metazoa > Arthropoda > Arachnida > Araneae > Araneidae > Caerostris > Caerostris extrusa. The sequence continues at coordinate 107,759 of BPLR01000360.1, read as the reverse complement.
GGAATAAGAAAAAAAGTATTAGTCTTTTTATGTAGTCTTAACATGCTGGAAAACCTATCAACAACAATCAATTTAATATTTTCTTAAAAAACAGTAGCAAGTTCGCATAAGTGTTTTGACCTTCCACTAAAAATCAACATTTCATTCAAAATTTTATATCAGGTGTTTTAGATATTAAGTTGTTATTCTTATAAAAAAGAATGGTCAATAAAATGCCGTAAATTCTCATAATTCCAAAGAGACCTACTCAGGAATGTTAATATTAAATTTTCTTAGACTTTATCTGATCTGCATTTACAGATTTTCTTTATTTCGCATTTTTTATGGTATTTTATTAATGTAAAACATATTACAACATAACATGCTTTGTCAAAAATGAATGTTAAAAAAATTTACATATTTAGTACAAAGATATTTAACAAATCATTAATGGCAATCTTTAAGCATATCTGAATTGGAAAATATATTATTTTAACATTGTCAAAATCCTATCGTACAACTTTTCCATGAGTTAACCGTCTGAACAAAATATTGAATATTTATTACATATATATTATTAGATATAATTTTCACATTTAGATGGCCTTTTATTTGATTTTAACATTAAAGAATTCATTTTTAGCATAATTATTATATTACTTAAAGAAATGCAAAATAGTGAATTCCATTTTCTATTAGATATGATAAAACAAGAAGTTTAGACGTTTGTATATACTTCATACATTTATAACTTGTATATACATTTTTTGGAATATAGAGCAATAACAGCTTCATATAAGAAATATTCAATTGGATGTAATCTAATTTATTTATATTTATGTGATTAAATGAATAATATATTATTTTAACTAATATTGAAATATATTCTTGTTTTACTGATACACATTTTGTTCAGTTTTTATATCATTTGCAACTGAATTTCACAAAATGAAGGATATTCTTTTAAGTTTGTTTCCCATTTGAATTAATCTGCAACGTAAAAAAAAATGATATTTATACAGGCTTCATATAGATAATGATGGAAATAATAATTACATAATATAAATATAAAATTATAAAATATAAACAATTATTCTATTATAAATAAATTATAATATACAAAATAAAGGATTAGCGTAAAATAAAATTCACATAACCTGTCTGCTTTGGTGTGCATTCTATTGATCCAAATGAGACAGAAAATTCAAATGTCAAGGTTATCATATAATATGAATTTGAATAGTTTTATTATTAAAATTAAAAGGAAATTTTTTTAAAAAATTAAAAATTTTTTTTATTATAATTGAAAAAATTATAAAAAATAATTTTTTATTTAAATATTAATTTATAAAAATATTCATTTTATTATTTAATCTTATATTTAAATTTGTATTCAAATTATATTATATTTATTATTTATTATTATACTTAAATATAATAAATATTTATATTTTTGTATTAAAACAATTATATTTTTATATTGAATTTTTTTTCTAGTAGAAAAATCTAATATTTAAATGCTGTTAACAATGTCTATAATGTAAAAACATTAAGCAGAAATTTAAACTAATAAGACAGCACTAAATCTGACTAAAAGACAGCACCGAAGTGAACTGTAACTTGACCAATTATTATAAACTTCAAATAGCCTAATAATTCAACGAACTAATTATATTTCTTTGGATAAATTATATTAAATAAAGTTACCATGAATTTTTATTCAAGAAATTTTCAAATAGAAACAACATAAGACTTACTGAATTTAGAAGCTAATATCAACAGGATGGCCTTTAGACACTCGAAGAGAATCATATCATTTCAAAGCTTTCTGGTCTACGTTCCGCTAATCTTTGAAAAGTTCTTGGGTGCGTTTCGGTTAGCAGAAAGAATGACCTTTCGAACCTACGCTTATCTTAAAATAATAAATTAAAACTGTAATCTGAGAAATTGTTTACTTCTAATCTTTTCCAACGACAGAGCCTTCCTTTTATTTTATATCAAATTTCTTAAAAGGACGATTGTTGCACTGTAGACGATGACTGGTTACTTCATGAGTTACAAAATAAGTGTGTTTACATTGATGAATTCTAGATGGAAGATGTGTACTCAACTGTCTCGCTCTGAATTAATTTGTAACACGATATAAGTTTAGTTATTATGTTTCCTATCTAATTTTTTTTTTAGATGCCTAATTAAAAAAAATAATTAAATTGAAAAATTAAAAAAAAACGAACTAATTTTCCCATTTGATGTGTTCCTCGAAATACTAATTTATGCAAAAAAAAAAAAATTATTAAACCAATATTTTGTGGAAAGATAAATGATTAAACCAATTATATTGTGTAAAATCTGCTAAAAGGATTGATGCCTAAATTCAATTCTGGTATTGTAATAAATCCATAATAACATAGAATAAATTCAATCTTTCTTTTGGTAAGATATGTGAATATCGTGAACTGTCTGAGGGTGCTTTTATTGATATACAAATAAGGAAAAGGTTTTGTTGAAAGCCATCCTAAAAGGAAATGTCCTCCATTTCCGTCAAGACTTATATTGTCATACATATTGATGACCGAAGAACCACACCCAACCGATGGCCCTCATCCGTGAGGGTTTCAACAGGCATCCGGAGTATTGTTTCAATGAATACCATCCGTAAGGAAGCACATCTGCATGGGTTTCATGGTCGTGCTGCTGCCCATAAGCCTTTAATCACAAAGTCCAACCGCGCTGCTCGGTTAATGGTGCAAAGCACATCGAAATTGGACCAGATCCGTGGAAACGGATTCTTTGAAGTGAGGAATCAAGGTTCACCCTTTACCGTTCGGATGGCAGGGTATGGGTCTGGCGTCTGCCTGGAGAACGCCAGAATGCATTGTACCAACAGTCAAGTTCGGCGGAGGTGGAATTATGGTCTGGGGGTGTTTCCCTGGTATGGACTGGGACCCTTGGTCCCCATTCATGGTAAGCTCAACGCCGATGCCTACTGCACTATTTTGATGACAATGTGCTTCCTACGTTGTGGCAGTTTTACGGGTTGGACCCCTATTATTTTCAGGACGACAATGCCAGTTGTCATGTTTCGACGTTAACCAAGGCTTGGTATGGTGCCAATGGAGTTCATCGAATGGGATCTGGCCTGCCCAGAGCACAGATCTCAACCCTATCGAAAACCTCTGGGACACGTCGCATCGTCGAATTCAGGGGTGCACTACCCGTCCAAAATCGGTGAAGGAACTTCTATGTCTTCTCCAAGCCGAGTGGAAGAAAATACCACTAGCTGGTCATACAAAGACTTGTGGAAAGTATGCCCCGGAGGGTTCACGCTGTAATTGCCTCTCGTGGAAGCTCTATCAACTATTGATTTTGCATAAAAGTTCGTTTTTCTTTTCTATCACAGGTGTCCAAATACTTATTGGTAGTCAGTGTATATATATATATATATATATATACAAAATTTGGGTATTATGCAAAGAAATGAAAATTAAATATATAAATTTGGTTAACAATTGAAGTTCACTCCAAGGTCAGAGATTTTCAGAGTTCTCGAGTCTCTGACGAATCTAATGCACCCGGTCAGCTACAGACCTTGATCAACATACTGCGTGATGCGCGAAACCACAAACAAGAAAGCGTCACTTTGTACACAGGTGGAATCTCCGGCCGGTTCACTCTCTTTACAGAAACATAGGATAACAGCACCTCTTGTCGACTCGTCGCAGAACAAACTCTTTCTCCAAAAAACCTTTCTTTAGGAAATCCGTCCCAAAAAGGGGGATCAGCTTCCCCTCATTCGTCATAGGAGTGGATACTTTCTCAGCCCATGGTCTATCCCTAATCACGACGCAGCAATTGATGATGTAGTGAATATTCCATCTGTAATTGTTTCGACTCGCGAAGGTGGAAAAGGACAAATCGCTAACTTCATGATGTAACATTTCCATATACTGATGATCTGCTGCCATTTGAGTGATAGTTTGTTATTATGCAATTATTAAAGAATATACATTCCTCTCAAGCTTGGGGAACAGAAATGCTACATCTCTTTCCGTGGAAAAATTCTACAAATAGTGGGAGATAAATGCAATAGTAAAGAGAAGAATCTTTAATTTGGCATTAATGTCTGAAAGTTTATGCAAAAATTATATATATGACCAGCAATAGCAACCAACATTTTAACCATTACAATACATTAACGAATAAAATTTTAGTAAAACATTTAATATTAAAAGTAAATATTTTAAAAGATGTATCATTGTTATTAATTCAAAGAGAGTTACAGGGATATTCAAATAATTCGCGAAATAGAATTATTTGCGTAATTTGAGAGATTTTACTTATTTTGTTCAGTTAAACAAAAAACGTTATGAAAAAAAAAATGTAGAATTAACGTTGTTAATGAAATTGAATGTATTGCAGACTCAATTACGTTAGATAATAAGTGAGTATGGGTAGTGCTTGCAGAGGAACATGCATGCTTTAGAAGCTCATATTACAGTTTCTGCAGTTCGTATTTCTAATAATTTTTTTTTACAAATTTCGAGGCGTTTCTTTTCAAATATTCGGTGAAATTCAGTTGGTGTTAAAGAGTTACCACAAATGTTCAAATGTTAGAATAGAGGGGCAAAAATTAGGAAGATATTATAAGTCTGGAGATCTCAAGTACAGATTTTAAGAGATTTAAATGGTTTGCTTCATCAAAAATTTAAATCTAAACCTACAATTTAAAGGGGATTCCGAACCACTAACAAACATCCATGCCACCTCTAGGATTTGAACCTGCAGCAATGTGGCACCAAAAGCCAATCTGCAGCCACCTGGCTATTAGGTTGAAGAGATTTAAATATGGTATCCAACAGTGTTTCAAAAGATAAAGTATAAATCTATTGAGAGAGAAAGTCTTGGCAAAGGCGTCTAAAAAGCCAAGATGGCCAATGGAGATCAATATTTACATTAAACTAGTTTTAACAAAAAGTGACATTGCTTCTCACTTTTATTGTGGTCTTCAAGCTGCTCAAGTTTCAAGGATTGAATGTTCTAAATTACAGAGATCTCTTTGTAAGAAGACTTTTTTTTTTTTGTTGCTTTTACTTCTGCATATAAAAGAGAACATTTAGTATGGAGCGCAGAACATTGACAGTAGATTAGATCTCAATATGCTAACTTTCTGCCAAATGATAAGTTTCAATTTCTATATATGTATCAAATTTCAAGTAATAAGTTCATCTAACCACCTATTCTCGACGTACGCTCTTCTGGAAGACCCAGCAATTCGATATCTGTCCACCAACGTCTAAGAAAGTTTTCAGTACTTTCGCATTTCTAGGCCATACAATTGGCCGTGATTTCAATGGAGGATAACGTTTCCGTACGCGTCTTCCCAGTTTTGCGAAATCCATGAAAGTGAGGATATAGAATGGATGGACAGCCATGCAAGATCTGTGGATCTAAATCATATAGAATATGTCTTCGATACTCTTGGACAGGTAATTTCACTTTCCACATCCCAGAATCGTCAATGCCAGAAATTAACATTGTTGGAGAAGTGAGAGCAGCTATCATAGGGGATTCCTCAGCTGCCTAGTTTTCAATAGAAATTCATGATGTGAAACTTCTGTAATTGTAAGAAGACATGGAAGAGGTGTAATACCCACTATTTTTGTTGTTTCTGTTCAACATTGCAAGATCTGTTTCATACTTTCGGATGTTTATGAAATCCACAAATCATTAAAAGTGTGTAGTAGTTCTGGATATGTATTATACAGACATTAAATTAATTTTTTTCATTTAAATAGTATTAAAAGCTTCCTCTTTGAAGTGATTGTTGACGAACCGGACTTTTAGATAAATTATATCACGTGTACTTCAGCATTTTTTTTTTAAATGTTTACTTCAGTTCCTGATTTATCTGATTTCTCTATATAACACTTTATGTATAAAGTAACACAGGAGAATAAATTATCAAGCGCCATCGTTGATTACTTATATCCTAAAATTTATTTTTAATTTATTCAAAAAAATGAATGAAAATTACTAAACCAATACATTTTAACAATCAAACCTCATTAAAAATTTGCAAAGCAAAAACTTAAAAGATGTATACAAACAACTATCAAACGTTGTTTATCATCGCTCAGAATAACGCAATTAAATTTCTGCGAAAGACTTTATTTATATGAGGATTGCGAAATGATATATATATATATTTGTGTCGTCTTTATGAATATTTGCGTGATAGAACAAAATATCAGAAAGTTTACGAATTACGAAATCAACGTAAGTTTAATATTGTAAAATATTATGTCCCATTTATGATAAAACACGTACTATGATAAGACAATTTTAGTTCTATAAATATCCTCCTATGATATGTTTCGTTTTATATAAAACAATTAGCAGTATTCCAAACAATATTATAAATTTTATTTACTCGTTAGTAAGATGACTTTTTTTGGTTTGAAATTGCTTGAACTATTTATGACATTACATAAAGTCCTGCAGTCATACAACTGCAGCAAGTTACAGCAGTCCTTTATAATATTTATATAAAGGACTGAAGGTAATACTTGTGATTTATAATAAAATTGAATTATTTTTATTTTAATTCATTTATATGAATTTTTTTACTTCATATCTTAATGGATTTTTTTCCATATAGTAGATAGAAATGACATAAATTAATTAGAAATAAGCCATTATTTGGAACAAATATAAACCAATTAAAAATCAAATTAATACTTCTTAATAAAAATATTATCATTAATCAGTAATTTGATTTCTGATATTGGTAAATTTATTATGAAACCAACTAATTATTATCAAACCAACCAAATATTAGGTAAATATAATATATTTCTATTCATTTTAAAATTATAGTAATTAAACAATATAATGCAATTTTATAATAAAATTCCCAAAACCAATTTAACCCATAGAATTTGAAACAAATACTTGAAATAAAAATTTATTCGGTGATGACTGATTTCATAATAGTAAAAAGAATTGAGATTCTTACTCAAGAGAAAGAAAAAAATGAAATATTAAAAAATATACACGAAACTGAATATAGACTGTGGGCATTTTCAAAAATTTATCTCATAAATTGCAATAAATTAGAAAATAAAAAATAATTGAAGCAGTTTTTTTATATTTATTGATTATTTTTGTATTGAACAAGGGCCAGATGCTGAAAAAAAACGTGAAATATTTTTTTAAAATAAGTACGAAATTATATATTTTCATTTACATGTAATTTTTGTAAGTGGTAATAGCATTAGTAGCGGACATATGCAGCTTGTAATATCTGCATTTATGTATTAGTATAAGATTATAAAATTAACCTAAACTACTATATATATATAACAAAAAAATCTTTCATTTAAAAAATATTAAATTTTTTTAATAAAACTTAGATGAAACAATATTATTAATATGTATATGTTGATATTGATAATTAAAATTTAGTTCTTTTTTTCATGCAGTAGCAATTAATATATCTTTTCAACATTTCAATTACTCGGCTTGAATACTTTTTTCGCTATGGCGAAATTGCTTCGATTTTTGCAAAATCATTTTTTTTATTATATTGCTATTTAAAACTTAAGTACAAGTTTCTCGTTCCGACTGCCAATCATGCACCATAATTTGCTTGATGTAAGTAGACTTTTAAATTCTAATCTTGCTACATCCTTCTTTATTACAAAATATATCTAAATAGATATATTATTGTGTTAACTGGAAGCATCGAATTACATTTCTGACGAATATATTTCTGTTCATGTAATTGAAAACATGTGAAACCTCAGAATGTGAGATTGGAATACTACACTATGTGGAAAAAAATGACGGGACACGACACTATAACGACATAAACCCATATTTATTAAAATTAATAGGAGGTAGGGCCTCCTTTGGCTGCGATCACAGCTGCAGCCCTTCTGGGCATGCTTTCCACTAAATTAGCCATAGTGGCAAGAGGAATTTCCTTCCAAATGTTTAACAGGAAGTTGCGTAGTTCAGGCTTGCTTTTGGGGAGTGGGGTGCAGGCCCTCAACCGACAGTTCAATTCGTCCCAGAGATGTTCAATTGGGTTAAGATCGGGGCTCTGCGCCGGCCAATCCATGCGTTTAACGTTTTTGTTCACATACCAATCAAGAGTCCTCCTTGCAACATCGCATGTTGCGTTGTCGTCTTGATACCAGCAATCATCCATACCGTACGTTGCCCACAAGGTAGGAAGGACATGATTGTCGAGAATATCACTGTATCTATCGGCATTCATCGCACCATCAACCATCACCAGTGGGCCAGCCCATACCAGGAGAAACAGGCCCATACCATCAATCCTCCTCCACCAAACTTTACAGTTGGGACGACACACTCGGGCAAAAGGCGTTCTCCTGGTAAACGCCATACCCAAACACGTCCATCGGCACGGAAAAGGGTAAATCGTGACTCGTCACTCCAAAGGACGCGTTTCCAGTCATCCAGAGTCAAGAACGGTGGTCTTTGGCCCATCGAAGGCGCGCTTTCTTGTTGGTTTTCGTAATTAAGGCTTATGGGCCGCCGAACGTCCAGTGTAACCTAATTTATGGGCCTCGATACGAAGAGTCTTGGTCTAAACGGCCACACCTGGGGCTTGTCTAAACTCATTAGCGATGTTATCCATGGATGTTTGACGGTTACTTCAATCTCCCTGCCGAGCACCCGCCGGTCCCTGCTGGTGAGAACTGTAGGTCGTCCACTTCGGGGTTTGTTCTAACAGTGTCTCTCAGTCTTGTAGCGACACACAACACGTGCGACAGTTCATTTTGAGCAGTTACGGAGACGGGATATCTCCTAATTGACACCTTGGCAAGATGCAAACCAACCAACACACCTTTCTCGAATTCAGACAACTCTTCCCGTGGCGGCATCTTGACAAAAAACAACTTTTAGTCGACTCCACAGAGTATTTATAGGATACGGCTGACACGTGATACCTATTATTGCGCATGTGTCAGCTGTATTGTCGACTTTTCTACTTTTCGAGGGTATCCGTCACTTTCTTCCAGATAGTGTATTTACGGAAAAAACAAAGCATATATTATATGCAAATAATCAGAAATATGGAATGAATGTGATTACATTGGTGTAATATCACATTTCAAGTAATAAGAAAAAAAGCATTGTAATAAAATACTTCTTCATGGGCTGTTTGTGGTTACTTAATTTGCCGTTTTTGTAGTAACCAATGGCTTTTTCTCTAGGATTATCTGTGGATATTGAACACTGATATATGCCTGTGTTATTAAAATTGATTGTATTGTTGTATTATCTTCATCAATAGCTGTTTCATACAATGTCTGTGAAAATTGAATGTTTGTATATTCCTGCGTATTTGGATTTGGTCGTCTTTCAATAGTACGTTCACAGACTGTAAATTGAAATTGTTGAGTAGATTTATGATTTTTATTTTTTTTATAATTTTTATGATCATCATTTTATTGTGATATAAGTTATTATGCCCAAAAAGTGATAACAATAAGAAATAAGATCTTTAAATTCTTATTTAAAAACCTCAATAAATAAAATCGTGAACCAAAAAATATACTAAGTAGTTCTCTATATTGCAATCTTCAAATTTACCTTTATATTTTCAATAAGATTTAATTAAAATGTTGTGAGTTCAATTATATATGTCGTTCGTCTTACAATTTGCACAGCTGTTTAATGGCTATTTGGCTGCTTTCTGACCCACAGGATTCAGGTTCAAATCTTAGGTGTAGCATGCATGTGTGAGATGGTTTGATGCGTAGGGTTTTTTAATTACACTTCATTTGAGTTTTTCAAGATCTGTATCTCATTTTTAATTGTTTGTATTCTTCAGTGAGGAAAATGCTTAAATTATAAATTCTTAATTTCAACATATTTTATATATTTTATATCCTATTGCTAATATTCAATCGAAATATCGTAAAAAGTTAATCCATCTACTAATAACCCTATTACACCAGCACAATACCGTTGCTGATTTGACAGACCACGAGCAATAGCTGTGGAATTTCATCCTCCAAAATGGCATAGGTCACGTGTATGACACAATGCATGGAAAATTGTATGATTGTATTCAAAATTGTGGAAACTCCAGCGGTTGTTAATGTACCAAAGTTTTTCTCTTGAAATAGTTCTTCTTGTGCATACTTCAGCATATGACGTTAAAACTTTAATCAAATATATATAATATATAGACAGACTTTGTGCTTTTTGCGTAAATTTTATATTAAATTTTTGCAAATTAAAAATATTAGTTTCCAATATTTATAAAAAGTATTATTTATACAATTCTGAAAAATAAAAATATATTCTTTTTGAAACGAATATAAATTATTGAAATTTTTATCACTTTAATAGTTGAGAATCTGTAAAATTTTACTTGAAACTCTTTTACATAAAAAAAAAAAAAAAAAAAATTACTGAAATGTTTAACTTCCGTATCCTAAATTACATAAGACTATGCTAATACATATTTTTAATAAATCAATTTATAATAAATCATTAAAAATTTTTAATTTAATTATACTAAATGTATTTTTCAACTTTTAATAAATGAAATTAATAGTGACTCTATACACGTTTTAATAAACTATTGAAGGATTATAGCAAAAAAATACAAAGAAAAAAATCACTAAATTTAACCCACATAGTATAAAACATTTCTAAACCGTATTTCTGATGTCTGATTTAGAAGCACCAGAGGTGCAGCCCTTTCCAGGTCTCTGGGAAATCAGGCAGCCGCTCAAGAAGGGAGCCGGGAGCTCGGTTGGGCAGAAACGGGCATGTCCCTTGGACTTCTGAAATATCTCTCATGATGCAAACCCGCAGATACTATGTGTTTGGTACGTACGTTGGAGAACTTTAGTTCTGTGAGGAATATTTATGACAAACTGATAAAAATACGCAACAAATTCAAAAAAAAACATTCTCTAATAACTCCTGAAAAACTTTTTGAAATTTTGTGTATGGGTTAGATATACATTAAAAAAATTAGATCGATCAAATGATAATTCCCCCATGTGATATCCAATACTTTTTGAGGAAATTGTGTGTAAAAATAACAATAAATTCAAGATAAAAAACATTCTCTGATAACTAATGTGATAGAATACTTTTTGAAATTGTGTGTATGAGGTAGATAAAAAAAAAAATTAGGTCGATAACGTAGATTTAGGTTACGAATAGTGATATCCTTTGGATTTTAAAATATCTCTTATGATGCAATGTGGTGGGATACTATGTCTTTGCTTCGTACTTTGGAGAACTGTGTGGTGTGAGGAATATTAATGTCAGTCTAATAAAAATATGCAATAAATTCAAGAATAAAACATTCTCTGATAATTAATATTTATAACTTATACTTTTTGAAATTTTGTTTATGGGCTAGATATATATTACAAAAATTAGATCGATAACATTCATTTAGGTTACAAATATGCATATCCCTTACTCTCGTAGTCTCATCTGTTATTTACAGTATAATGTAAAATAATGTGCATATTTGTTATTAACAAATTCACTGCCAACAAAGAATGCAAATATATAAATTACACATTCCATAATGTTTAGAATAAAGAAAAAGCTTCTATAGTGCTATTTTTCAATTTAATTTAAAACAAATAAATGTTTTACTAAGAAAACTTTTATTAAAAAATTTATGCTTAGATAAGTACAAAGCATCTTAAAAAGTACATTTTTCAATAATCTAAAAGTCACAAATTGGTCCGAATTATTAATCAGTTGGTAAAAATAACTTTCCTTTTGTAATTTCTTTAATAAGAATCATTTTTAAAACCAGTTTTTGGTAGCTAAAGAAAATTAATATTCATCGAATTCTCAGATATGTGCTCTCTTGTACCACATGATAACCTGTGATCCGTCTTTCACAGTCACTTTATCGGGACCTAAAATAGAATAAAATAGAATATACATAAATAACGGACAGAGAAGTACAAAAACCCATTTCATAAAAATAAATATTTTAATTTTAATCTACTGTTAGTTTGAAAATAAATTTTCGTTATTTATTTCAATTACTTTTCTAAAATAATTATTATGTTCATATTAAAAAATAATTTTCAATGAAAAAAAATGATATTCATTTCACCACTTGATGGTTATTGCTTTACCTCTGTGAATCGATTATTGATGATTATATTAAAAGATTTAACATTTATTTTTGCTACAATTTTTAATGATGTTTATACAGCAGTTATTTTAAATTCCAGTAGTTTATTTAATTTTTATGTAAGTGAACAACCATATATTTGCAGAACTTTCAATATTCTGGGATTTTCTTCTGTAATCATGACTAACCAAAGTTAAAAATTACACTAATATATATTATCATAAAATTTAAAATAAATGTTAAAATGTTTGAAAATATTGTATCTTCGTTATAGCTGGGATTAAAATTAGCAACGTACACTTGATAGTTTAATTTTTAATGATAATATATATTAACTTAATTTATAACTTTAATAAGTGATGATTAGAAGAAAATCACTAGCATACTGAAAGTTCTACAAACATATAGTAGTTTACAACTTATATTTACTAAATAAACTACTTTAATTTAAAAAATGACTTAAAAGTAGAAAAAAATAAAGCATAAAACATATTTAAAAGTAAGTTGATAGATTAATTATAGCAAACTAGTTTACAATTAAAAATTTGAGTTTGAAATATTGAATCACATTTTAAATTATTAATAAAAATATTTTTATATTATTCGTGTTTTACTTCTAGTTAAATGAGTATATGGTATTGATTTTTATGTTAAATTTTTGTGATATTTAATAAACACAAATGTCATTGAAACATGTAGTTAAATTGAAACATGTTAAATGTCACATTGAAACATGTTAAATTGAAAGGGAAAATGTCATGAAGAATTTTAAAAAAATCATAAGAATTTTAATAAGTCATAACTTTAATAAGTCTTTTAATTAACTTTTTTTTGCTATAGACATATTTTTATTAAAATATGTCTATAGCAAAAACAAAAGTTACTAAATTAAATTAGAATCAATTAAAAATTATAATTTCTTTAAAAATTTATATCAGATTTGTAATTGATTTTCTGCCATGAACGACATTTAGCAATAATTATTATAAAGCTATCAATTTCTTTTTTTTTTTTTTTAAAACATGAAGACGCAATTTAATTAAAAAAATACATCTTGTATGAATGTATAAAATAGACAATATTTTGTGAACATAATTTAAAAATCCAACTAAATTTAGACAATATTTTTTGTGAACAGAAGAAAATTTAATAACGTCAATAAATGATGATCATATCAAAATTATAGTAAAACTATCATTAATTTGAGATGAATTTACTAATAATTCTCTAATTTGTCATAATAAAAATTGTCAAATATTTAACAGTATGAAAAAAGATACAATTTTCAATTAACAATTTAATTTATTTCTTCATTAATAAGAAAATGGATATTAATAGTAATTAATTCGAAGACTCTAACTAGTATTTATTGAAAAATATACTGAAAGCACAGAAATTGAAGACTGATCCCTACTTTCTATCAAATGTGTCAAAGATTCTTTATTTTGTCCCAAATACAGCAGCCAGAATTGGCCATTCTCAAAATCATTTGTTATATTGTCTATGTCGTAGATATAAAGTTTCTCTCCCATTTCCTTCCACTGAAATCTGAAAAACACAATTAAAGGATTTGATAGAGTGAAATAAAATAAAGTTACAAAATAAAATAGTAATTATTTAGGAATTAAACTATAAAAAAGAAAAAAAAAGTATCTTTGAAAATATACTCATAAAAATACATTGTACATATAAGAAGAAATTATAAGTACTAAAAGTAAAGAGAGAAATAAAATAAAATTTAGGAAAAAATTTATTTAACTGTTTTATTATAATTAATAAGAATGTGAAATTAATAATGGTAATGACACTGGAAGCTGAATTTTCCCTATACCATGTGGAACTGAATTAACCGGACCAAAGCGGCAGCTATTATGGTGGTAAATTTCATGAATGTTGCTGCACTTGAGTACCAGACAGCCAGCTGAAAGAGTATATCCAATTACGGAGAATTTAAAAGTGGGTTTCCTTTGCATATAAAGAACTCAAATTGTGCCCAACTCGTGACTCAGTGTCAATGTGTGCGAGTATTGGGTTGAGTTAAATCCACTGGCGGCTTTGTTGTAGACACTGTTTCAAAAAAGGAGAATCTGAGTTACGCACTGCACGACGCTGAGGATTAGACACAGTTCACACATTATAAACACTAGCCAATCGGAAGTCTGATGTATTTACCTTTCTTAATTTCGGTTTTCTGGTATTATATACCATGAGAGTTTGGTATCGAACATCTTTAGAGATCTTGATTATTGTATTTCTCTGTATAAGCCATCTAAGAAATTGCTCCCCATTGTTCTCTCTTGGTGGTATTCAGTATTTCTTGAGATAAAAACTTCTTAATTGTTATGAGTTTTATTTCAAATTTTATATTTTAAGAAAGCTTATACAAAAGGTATCTTACTTGTATTTATTATCTGCGAGTTGAGCCAACTGCATGACTTCATACACTGTGATGTTCTCAGGTACTCTAAGCCATATAGTGTGGATTATATCCTTCTCGTCACCTACGTAAAGTGAGTATTGTACGCGTATTTTGGGCCCAAGCTTATTTTTCACGCCTTCCACCGAAATACCTTTAAATAAATATATTTACTTAATATTTAGTGATATTTACTTAAATATAACAAAAGAGTTACTTTAAGGTAAAGTGATTCATATATGATTATAAATGAAAAATGTTTTTAATTTATGTTTTTCTATCATATAAAATATTCTTTAACAATATGGACTTTTCCATGCTTAATTTAACTTGCGTTCTTATGGTAAGCAGTTTATTAACTGCATTATTCGATCCATGTCATGGGCCAGTTGTAATGTATATATCCCCTCGTAAAGGTAGGCCCACATCTGAATCTGCTGCCGCCATCTATAATGACTTAATATTAAGTGATATTAACTGAAACATGACAGTTTCTTTAAAATAAATTGCTTCATATGTTTAAGTGTTTCATGTATAAGGCTCTTACATCAATAGCCAATTTGTCAGGAATTTTCAGAGCTTTCAACTACAAGAAATAAAAATGCAGGCAGGTTCCTCAAAAGGTACTCTAATTAATACCAACTTATAACTGTCCATTGGCAGACTATTCGTGATACTCATAAGTTTAACACAAAATTCACAAACGATACGAAATACTCATTATTATTTCGAATTAAAATGAATTACATTATTTACTATATATACGATAAAAGATAAAGTTGTGGCTTCTATTTCAATGGTTTAAATTAACACACATAGCTTATATATATATATGTAGATCTTAATGTTTAAAGATTTCGCACCTGCAACGTTTGCTTAACGGTAAATAACTGCAACGTTGTAAAGTAATGTTTAAGATTTAACATTTGTAAATAGCAACTTTGAGAACATTGCTCTGAAATCTGACTTCACTGGTTTATTATATAACTTTTCATTTTGTTTGATAACCATTTATAAAAAAATAATATAAAAAACATGATTCATGTAGGGTTTGATATATTTGAACTTATTTAATAAAACACCAAAATTTATTTTATTAAACCAGTTTAAGATTTTTCATGTCTATAATTCTATAAATAGTATTTAACTTAAAATTATTTTTTTTTTGTAGTTTTTTTTTTTTTTAATTATCGGGGTTTTTCATATACATAGGGAACAAATACCTATCGAATATTCGAATAATGTGTGTGCTTAGGTATAGTTAGGAAAACTGAATTAAAATATAGATTTCATAAATAGAACTTGTAAAATATTAAATTTTAATTCGTTAAAATTCTATTCTATGCGTGAAAATATACTTGTGTATAAAGAACTTAAAATTGTAATTCAAACATTTGTAGAAATTAAGATGTTATTTAATTCGATAAAAAAGGAAATTATGTAATTTTTTATTTGTAAGACATTCTTTAATTTCATACAACAACACTTTGAAATAGTTGAAAACGTACATTAGATAAAATATTCATCATTTTACCCTCGTCATTTAGCTTAAAATCATCAGAACAATTAGTATTTCTAATATCAGAAAGGGCTTTTCCTTTTAAAATAGGTAATGTCAAATAGGTTGCAAGAAAATCAACGTTTGAGGAATTTAAATGATTCATTAAATGACTGACTGCCGTATTAAGATTCCAATCTTTACTGCTTTCCTGTTCAGCTGAAAGGAGAGCCTAGAATGAAAAAAAAAAAATATTATTTGAATTATTACAATACAAAATACTAAATAAATAGATTTAAAATTAAGTTTATAGTTTGCTATTCAAGCAATCTAATTAATGATGAAATCTTTCTGAATAAATAATGTAATTTGTCATTTCGTGCATTCTAGTTATAAAATTGCAAAAAAAAATAATAATTTATAAACGGATAATAATTTGAACTTAATGAAAACAATACAACTTTTATGTTGTATTTTTTTTTTTTAGATAGAGAGCGATTTGTCAGTTCAGCGATTTTCTATTTCTAATGCAAAGACATGTAGCCCTGTTAAGACAAAAGACACCGTTTAAAAATATCGTGTAACAATAAAACTCACGTATATAAACTCACGCAAGGATGGCCTTCAAAGCGCGCAGCAATTAAGGTTGAATCTCGTTTCAATCGATTCAAACCAAGTGGTCCTGTGAGTCCTCTGGTCCCGAGTGGTCTTCTGAGTTTAGGGGATGGCCAGAAGTCGTACGGTGTGAATACGTTGGTTGTGGAACGATATGGGTTTCATTTTTGGCGAAAAAAATCCCGAAGAATCAATGCTGTATGAGCTGGCGCATTCAATGTTTTCGGTACCAATCAAGACGTTGAGATCCAAAACGGAATTGACCGATCCTTTTGAAATTTCAACATCATTAACAAGGTCTTTAATTGCAAATCGACGGTTTGCAAGCACCAAATATTTAATTTTTTTCCGATATATATGTATATATATATATATACATATATATATATACATGCTGTAAGAAATCACAGTCATTGCATAGTTTGTAAAATTTAGTAACGATCTATATTAGCGACGGTGATATACTGAAGACTACGGAGGACATCATACGATTCTTTTAGTACATTGGAATATTGCAATGGCAAAGAGACGGCGGTCTATTTTATGTCAAGAACTCTTGAAATCTACTTACTTGAGTGACAATTGCAGACGTGTAGATATTTCCAAAACTACCGTCATCTTTTGGAGGGTTTTGAACCTTTCTATTGTATTTTCAAAATCAGTTTGTGGAAAGAGATATTTGAGACATCTTGACTGCTGTGACGCAGACAAGACAGTGCCATAACAGTGGCAGCTTGCACGTCTGTTAATGAAAAAAAAAAAAAGGCATATAATTTTATTTTTATTGAAGGATATTTGACACTTTTAGTATCACTTTCTTATTTCATTCTTAGGTATAAAAACAATTGAAAACTTGTACTGCTTGTACAAACAAAAAAGGCGATTGAAAATAATGTCAGATCGTGATGTGTGCTTAAGCTTGCTATCCGTTCTTCCACTGGCTGAAAGAATACAATATTGTTATTTGATACTTCAGTGTTAAAATTATCTCTTTATCCTTAGCTGCGTGTTTTGTCGACATTCAAAACTTTTCATTTAAATTTGAAACAATTCTATAGGTATACAATTATTTTTACGATTTATTTTGGTAAATGACATTTTTATACTTCATAGCCATGTAGTGAAATAAATTTGCCGTTTCTAACTAGTTGGCTGTAGTTGACACTGTTTCCTGCCTGACATATAGAACAAAAATTAAATCTGGAGTAATGTCATGCTGTTGCTCGGTAACATTTTTCATTTTCAATTTTAAACCTTCTCAAAGTGCAAAAATTACAAAAAAAAATAATTTGTACATTTTATTAAATTTATAAGGTCCACAAAAGAAAGATTATAATAATATGAGTATAGGTTTAATCAAGTTGGTAGCTGTAAATATTTATGCACATTATTGAGAATTTAAAATGTGAATATGAATTGGAGAATATGATTTTAACATGAGTATCTGCTTTGAATATCAGTAATGAATGATTGACAATATTAATTAATTAGAATTATAAATAAATAACGAATATGAATATCTATTTAATCATTTTAAAACGTCCTCTTGAAAAGTTTAATCTTACACATGATTCAAAGTAATAATTAAATTAATCTATTAAATTAGTTTATTCAAGATTAAGAGTAAAAAAAAATAGATAAATCATAGTCAACCATAAAAATTAAATTCATAATTGGATTTCAGATTTTTATTTAATTTAATTTTACATTTTTTAACATATGAAAGTTTGTTAATATTATATATTTTAAGACACTTCAAGCTGAGGGTAAAATAACTGAAAGATTAATAATTATTCAATATTTCACATACCTAGAAGAAAAGGATATTCTGAGTTACTATTCAAAATTTTGATCAGTTCACTGGTTGCATTGATTGGTAGGGATTCACCAGCATTGCACAGTGCAAGATACGAAGTAGGGTGATTTGTTAAAGAAGAAACTTCAGTTTTTTGCTTCAAAATCTTCACTAAATCGAATCCATGCAAGTTTCGTGGATCTCGGCAACTTACAGTCAGAGCATTAACGAACATACTCAGCTGATTAACAGTTAAAGGGCTGGTATCATTTCTGCAATATAAAAAACACATGAATAAGTACTGTACAAATAGACTGAATAAAGATTCGTGTTTTTTTATCGAAATCAGGCTGTCTAGGAGTTTTTCCGGTTGTTCCGTCTTCAAGTATATGGGGATCAGTAATTCCTGAATGTATTCCCGAAGATCAATGAACCCCTAACTTGACAGTGGATTGTTTGGGGGAAAAATATGCATAACACATAGTCTGTGGATTATAAGAAAAACATGTATTTACTATGTGTCTTGAACGAATTGGTGAAATTTCCGAGTCACTAGATCTGGGTTTGTTTTGTCACTCTAAGGCAATTGTTTGTACATATTGAACTAAATAGACCGGGACCTACAGTTTAAGGTGAATTGCGAACCACTAACAAACATCTATGCCCCTCCAAGATTCGAACATGAATCATATAGTACCAATGTCCGAGTGGTAGCCAATTGGCCATCAGGTCAGAGATCTGAGTTCAAGACAAACAAAGCGTAAGTTACAATTTTAATTCCTGTAATAGATTTAGAAAATCTGTGCCAGACAAGTTTTCTGATTGGTCAGATGGGAGTAGGCTACGAAAACGTAGATCCAAATAGAGTGGTTTTTTCATAACCTTGATGGCCCAATAAGCAATATGGATGGCTGCTGTTGTGCATTTAAAGTAATGCCGAATTTATTGAATATCTATGGTTTCAAAGTAAAGTCCTGAATTAAAAAACAACACCAACATATTCATTATTGCCTAATTTGTTGTTTTATTAATAAAAAGGATAGTTATTACCTCAAAAGCGATGCCAGAGTTTGAATCTCAAGTTGTTTTACCATCAATTTTTCATCCATGTCTTTGTCATCCCTTTCGGTCACCAAATACCATGCAATAATTCCCTCTATGAGTATTTTCGTGCCAACCAGATGAATATGACCATTTGTTCTTCAACCAATTAGTGGAAATTTTACGACTTTCGATAATACCTTGAACAGCAAAAACACCATTTTCTGGAAAACGAAAATTGTAAATGAAAAAAAAAAGTGATGTGTTGCATTGAAAATCAACTTTCATTTTTGAATATTTGTGCAACTAAGAACATTGACCAAAAGTTGAATTCTTTGAATTACTTTTTCAATACTAAAAAAACAAAAGAATTTCTTGACCCACGTTTAAAGAACGTCATTAGCAGGTAAGGTAGTTAGTTTTGAATCATTTAGCAACATGCATTGCAGTCACAGCTTTCAAAACGGAAAATCGATTATGGTTTTGACAGTGTGTGTAAGTGCAAAATATAACAGACAAATGGAGGATAGTTGACCCCTTGGGCTTCTTGAAACATTCTTTATTATAAAAATTTATATACAATTCTAAATGCTCTTTTTGTGATTTACATAAATAGAGCATTTAGAACTCCGATATAAAAGAAAAACAAATTTTGATTACATACTTTCTGACATCCTTTTCATAAAAATTCCCCTTTACTTTTAATATCTTAACTCCCATTACACAATCTGATTGTTGATGCGAGATGCATGTAAATTTTATGAGGTCTCATTTTTTATAAAATTAGTAACTGGAGAATGAAACCTACATTTATTCTTAAATATATCATTCAGTCATAACTGAAGCTTACAGAATGCAATCATTGCATTTGAATTACAAGTATTTTTTCAAAAATTTCCCAATAAAATTGTCATACCTATTCTGACATTTGTTAACACCATCAATTATCGATTCAACTTTCTTAAAATTTTGATTAAAGAAAGCTCTCAAAATGCCTGAACTCTTAGTTTAAGAGATGCACTAATTACTTAGAAATCAAGGTTTCATTACAACCTGCTGGCATAGTAGAAAGCACTATACACTGAAGTGACAAAAGTCATGGGATACCTCTAATATCGTGTCGGCCCTCCTTTCGCCCGGCGAAGTGCAGCAACTCGACGTGGCATGGACTCAACAAGTCGTTGGAAGTCTTCTGCAGGAATATTGAGCCATGCTGTCTCGATAGACGTCCATAATTGTGAAAGCGTTGATGGTGCCGGATTTTTGGGCACGAACAGACCTTTGATGTCCCATAAATGCTCGATGGGATTCATGTCGGGCGATCTACCAGATCATTTCGGGAATTGTCCAGAATGTTCTTCAAACCAATCGCGAACAGTTGCGGGCCCGGTGACATGGCGCATTGTCATCCATAAAAATCCCATCGTTGTTTGGGTACATGAAGTCCATGAATGGCTGCAAGTGATCTCCAAGTAGCTGAACATAAGCATTTCCAGTCAATGTTCGGTCCAGTCGCACCAGAGGACCAAGTCCATGCCACACCATTACGGAGCCACCACCAGCTTGAACAGTGCCTTGCTGACAGTTTGGGTCCATGGCTTTGGGGTCTGCGCCACACTCGAACCCTACCATCAGCTCTTACCAACTGAAATCGTGACTCATCGGACCAGGCCATTTTGACATTCATCTAGGGACCAACCGATGTGCTCACGTGCCCACGAGAGTCGCTGCAAGCGATGTCGTTCTGTCAGTAAAGGCACTCGAGTTCTTCTGCTGGAATAGCCCAAAAAGCCAAATTTCTCCGACAGTTCTAACAGACAAGTCCCTTGTACGTCCCAATTGATTTCTGTGGTTATTTGACGCAGTGTTGCTTGCCTGTTTGAATTTACGACTCTTTGCAGACGTCGCCGGTCTCGGTCGTTAAGTGCAGGCGGTCGACCACTGCGTTGTCCATGGTGGGATGTTATGCCTGAAATGTCATACTCTCGGCACACTCTTGACACAGTGGATCTGGGAATGTGGTATTCCCTAACGATTTCCGAAGTGGCATGACCCTTGCGTCTAGCTCCAACTAACATTCCGCGTTCAAAGTCTGTTAATTCCCGTCGTGCGGTCATCATCACGTCAAAACCTCTTCACATGAATAATTTGAACAGAAATGAAAGCTCTGCGAAAGCACTGCACATTTATACCTGTTCTACGCGATGCTACTGCCATCTGAAAATTTGCATATTGCTATCCCATGACTTTTGTCACTTCAGTGTAATTAAAAGAAGTTATTGTAACAGAAAGGCCGTTTTTAAATTTCAAAATTATTGATGAAATCACTCTATGAGGAGCAAAGTGGGAAATATAAAATTGTCATGCAATGAAATGTATTTATCAAATTACATTTAAATTTCACTATGTGCGTAACTGAAATATCTACTTTTGTGTATACCGGGTTTTTGTACAGGCTGGATGATAAATTAGGTTGAAGAAGAATTCGTACAACAATATTTCAAGTCTATGAAGATTATTTTGTACAAACACCATTTTTTTAAAAGATAAAAAAAACATATGACATTAATGATTAATCAATTTTATGTAGATAGTTTGAATAATATTATTAAACATTTTTACATACCACATCCTATTTCATCAATTCCATCAAAGCATTGCTTAACTCCATCACACACTTGAGATCGCGGAATGCACATACTACTGGAACATTTGAAACTGTTTTTTTGAATACAAAGAAGACTCTCTGAAATAACACGAATAAAATAATTTATGATGCACAATCATTTGCTAAATATGCCAAACATCTCGTTTAGAATTACAGTGATAGTCATCTTGTAGTTGAAAATTAAATTATATATTTTTTTGTTTATTATAAAAGGTAGTAAATGTGAGGAAGAATAGTGTGAAAAGAAACTGTTTTATTTACCAGAATTAATATTTTTTACCCTTTGTACTGCATTACTTCAAATTTTGTTTTAAGATATATTTTTATCATCATATATCTGAATGCATGTACGATAGACGTTCAACAATTAAGTTACACTAGTCTTCGAAAATAGAAGAATTTGACAAGAGTTTGTGCTGAAGACAGTTCTTCTTCACAGCTTCCTAAAGCGACATATTTGTCTCGGCAATTACAAGCATTGCTGCATTTGATGGAAACTTATTTTACATATTTTTAAGGAATCGTACCTTTTTTTCGGAGAATGCATTTGGAGATTTATCATGAAATATCGGTAGTGTGTACTGTTGAGTATATACCACCTATTCTGTTGAGCCCAGCCATAATCAAATGGTGTAAGAATTTTCAGGATGACTGTTTAGATTAGACCAATGCGGAAATATAAGTACGCCGAGAACGACTAGAACCACAGGCATTGGCGAGTGAGTGGAAGACACGATGTTTAGCAATCCCAGTGACCGTCACACACATTCCACATAAGTTGGAGACAGTTGGTAATGCTCATTATATGGTCTGTTGCCAATTGAATTGGTAAAAATTGCTAAACTGTAGCATTTTTTTAAAGGGTTACCTTTATATGTACTTACATGATACAGTACATTACCACTTACTCAAGCAAACATTTTTTCATTTTTTTTAGCACACACGGTATTTAAAAATTTCTGACCAAATAATGAAATGTTTTAAAACTCTTAATAACCATTCTTTCAAATAATATAACGAACTATAATAATCCTTGTAGGTAGATAATTTTAATTATTAATTATTAGTTATTTAATAACATTTAATTTTAATTATTAGTTATTTATTAATATTTCGCCTTGTCAAATATTTTAAAATATCATTTTGAGAAATATTCTAAAATCGACACGGGATTTTCAATTTTAAATACTGCCAAAAATGTACAGATACCCGAAAAATATCTGTATTAGAAAAGAATCTGAAGTAGTTACAATCCGAAATTCAAAAATATTTACTAAATGATGATAAAACAAGAAGTTTAGGCGTTTATATATATTTAATACATTTGTCAAAATTATAATATTTTTTTGGAATAAAAAAGCAATAATAGCTCAATATGCAAAAATATTCAATTCGAAGTAATCCTATTTGATTTATATTTATGTGATTAACTGATTTATATATTATTATTACATATTTAAAATAATATCTAAATATGCTCTTGTTTTACTGATACACATTTTGTTCAGTTTTATATCAGTCGCAAGTGAATTTCAGAAAAGGAAGGATATTCTTTTTGAATTTTATTTCCGGTTTTAATTAATCTGCAACGCAAAATCAAATGATATTTATACATGCTTCATACAGGTAATTATGAAAATAATAATTACATAATATAAATATATAATTACAAAATATAAATTACAAAATATAAATATATAATTACAAAATATAAATAATTATTCTATTCTAAATAAATTATAATATACAAAATAAAGCATTAGCGAAAAATAAAATTCACATAACTTATCAGTTTGGAGTACATTCATTCTACTGACCCAAATGGGATGGAAAATTCAAATGTCAAGCTTATCATATAATTAGAATTTGAATAACTTCATTATTAAATTAAAGGAGAATTTTTTTTTACAAAATTAAAATTTTCCCTTTATAAACAGAAAAGCTTTGATATTTTTGTGAGAAACTGATGATGCTGAAACATACTACATCCGGAAGAACGGAGCAAAAACCATTTCTTCTTCATACGCGCGGCCTGTTGGCCAAAATGGCTGGCGCTGTGTGACTTTGGAACCACAGGCTTCTGTCTGAATCACGGAGGTTTCAGTAACAGATTGTACCATGGATGTTTGTTAGTTATTCGGAATCCACGTTAAACAATAAATCCCGGTCTAATTAACCTAAAGTGTGCACAAGAAGACCACAGAGGGACAAACCAAATCTTCAAGTGCCAAATCTCTGTTTAGGTGCCAATTTGGCGCTCACTAAAGGACGATATTTCATTCAACTTGGTTTGTTGAATAGGAGCTTTTTTTTTTATAACAACCTGTACGGTAAGTCATTTTTTTTAAGGTACGGGCATTTCTTACTTGTTACCTGACGAGTTCTGTGTTGGGTGAAATTTTCATAAAGTATTCTCATCATATTTTTCAGCGTAAAAATAAGTAATAAGCTTTAAGGTAAATATATGCATTACTATTTAAATACATCTGTTTAATTGTTTTTTAATCATTATTATTTAAATCTAATTTCTAATAATCTCCATTTAAAATCCTTTTACACGTGTTACTGAAAAAACTATTGCTAATTCTTGTATTAATATTTAAAATCTTAGACGCGTTACGAAAACTTATACATTGTTTGTGTATTTAATTAGCAAAATGCATTCTTCTCTATCTATTTCATTGCTATTTACGTCGTGGGCCCAGAGCCTTGTGTTATATCCCGAGTAATAATAATTCTACATTCTACTTTGAAGTACAGAAATTTTTTTATATTGATATTTTTTTGATGCTCTATTTCCAAGTAACGATAATTTGACAGAAGCAAAGTTAGGTGACTTTATATATTTGTGAAAATTGTATAATATTTCAAATTTTATTTTATATACAGTGTCTCCATTTAGGAAAGTGAATTAAAACTGCAATATGTTGAAACTAAGGCTATGCGCAAAGAATCCGAAATTTAATTTTTAACTTTTTTTATTTCCATTACAGATATAACTCAAAAATTCAATTTTCATATAAAAAGAAACCGAGAATTACCTCCCAACAAATACGAGATGATTTGATAAAAGATTTTTTTCCAAAAACAATATTTAGACCATTTAACATCAATTGTTGAGAAAATTGACAGAGAGGATTATTAATCACAAATCCATACTACTAAAATTTGATGCACTATTCCCGAGTAATGATAAATTGACAGAAAAAAAGTTACGTGAAATTATATATTTGTGAGAAATGTATAATATTTCAAACTTTATAATATTTCAGTGCCTCCATTTAGAAAAGTGAATTAATATTGTGACTCTCTAAATTTTCCAAAACTGCAATAAGATAGAACTCATTTGAAGCGTTAGGCAAATGCAATAAGAATATGTGAAATAATATATATTTCTTATTAAATGTATTCTCCACTCTATTAGTGAAATTTTGCGTAAATGAAAGATTTTTTTTTTTTATTACGAAAGTTAAAAAACCTATTTGATAAACATGGTAAGAGCATCGAAATGGTTTAGCTTTTTATTAAATATCTATCAAAATTTTCAAATTGACATGTAATAGATGTGATAATATAAGAGGAAAAATTATTTAATTTCAATTTGTAATTTGGTTATGTATTCAAATTTAAATTTTTAGTGTAATAGTTCAATATTAATGTTATATTTTACATGTATTTGAACCAAATATTATAAATATAAAAATTATTAATAAAATAATAATCGAAACTGCAATTTAGACCTTAGATACATTTCTCTAACTTGCAGTTCAGCATGATATATTGAGTTTTCTGAATTACCGATTCCGATTAATCTTCATTTTGTTGTATTTTTCCAATATAAATTCCTAGGTGAGACACTAACATTCTTTTTTAAACTAAACGTATTTTTGGAATTTTCATAAAAATCATCATCATCGTTTATTATAACATCATAACCATCTCATAAAATATATATTCTTGTAGAAATCCTTCACTGATTGATATATCCAATAATTTGTGAATTCGTAGTCTTGGGCTAAAAAAAAAAACATGAAAAAATAATTAGATCGAAAACTGTATCCAGATGTAATTTGCTCTGAATTAAAAAAAAACATTGAATAAAATACCTCCGATATTTAATTCTTTCTTTTCTAATCATGTTCATGGTTTTCATCTTCATCAAAATATATAGCTTTTAAATTACCTATCACTGAATCTTTCAAGTAACGATCCAATATGGGGTATGCCTACTGTGGTAGTCTATGGCCAAGTGTCCTTATTAAGTTACTGAACATTTTTATGCTTAGCATAACGTTATGTGTAAGTTTCTAAACTATTTTTATTAAAAAATGGCAAGTCCATCATATGAATGGTTTCTCTTCAACTTTGGAGCTATAATAAAGCAATATTGAAAGAGAACTGGAAATTGAAATGAGAAATTAATTTTTCGCAAATCCTTTATTGTGATGATAAGAAAGAAATACTTGCCGATTTTTATATCGCATTTTAAATGAACTAGTAAACCAATAACCATAATTTATTTTAAAGTTTATTATAACATCATCAGATGCAATAATGGGCATCTCAGTGGATCCTGAAGGGCAAAAAGAATATGGCTCGTCTCTGTTAAGTACTGTAACTGTTAAAGTTGAATGAGGGCAATCCTAAAGACATATAAAACAAATAAAATATTAAGTTTTCCTAAATTAAAAAAAAACCTTTTTAATGACAGAAATATGAAAAACAAATTGACTTGCAGGTTAATTAATTGAAAAAATGAAATTTATTAAATTCTTTCAATTGCATACTGTTTACAATTTAGTAGTTGAAATAATGGTTGTTTAATTATTACTCACATATTGTGATGTGTAGCTTTCTAGACTGAGTTGCACGAAAGAGCCCGGAGGAACAATAATCTTCCAACACATTTCAAACTGGTTGGCATATTTTGATTCTGCTATCGTCCCTTCAAAACCGGTGTGTATGACACATTCATCACTTGACACGATACCTGAAAAAAAATTCATAACCAAATATAACAATGCAAGTATTTAGTATCTTAGAAACTTTTTAGATATGAACGCATTTAGTATTTGCATCAGAATTACTTTCTTATTGCGAAGCATAGATGTTTTATTGACTTGTTGTATGTATTAGATGCCTTATAGTAGGCTCAATGGTGCTTTATAGTAGGTTGATAGTATGTTCATTAATGTTTTAATACGTCTCTCTGTGTTACAGAAACTTGAGCTTTTTGTAAAGCACATTTAAATAGGGTCCGCGCCTAGAATATGCACTCATTTGCTACACTACCTACTTATAGTAATGAAAGATTTTCACGTGTAGTTGAAAGCACATGCTAAAAGAAAATATTTACGTTTCTTTCCAATGTACTTTACGGTTTGTATGTTTATTCGTCTAACCAAGAGCCTGGGGTTTTCTTATGTTTGTTCACCACATTTATTCCAAATTATACTAATTTTTGCATTAATTAAACTATGCTTCCAAAACGGCTCAGTTCTGAGGGATAACCTCATTAACATTTTATTCTTCGTTCGTTCTTAAAAACTTCTTCTCGATACCACTAGTACCAAATTTGATTTCGAGTGCTTCCAATCAGGGCAGCAACAAGGAAAATTATCACAAAAGCAATGTAAGTTTTATGCTTTATTTAGCTTCTTTTGTAAAAGCAATGAAAAGAATAAACTTTTAATCAAATATATTTTTGGAACACCATCTAAATGATATATAAAAGGGCAATTAAATCACAACAATTTAACCTATTGTAAAAATATAAAAAATACGAGATTTTATCAATATCTTTATATGTTAGAATCACTATAAAACATCAGATGAACATCGCATCGATATGATATTTGTTTCATCTGTAATTTCCAGTGCCTCATTTTCCATATTTTCTTCGAAAATCTAATTTTCTAATAAATGATTTCATTGTTCCAAAATATAAAAATTAATTCCTTCTCTTAATTGAAGACGCCTGATGGCTAATTGTCTGGACAATTGTCTGGATTGTTTTTGGACAGCAGGCTTCAGGTTCGAATCCTGGTGGTGGCAATAACGTTTGTTAGTGGTTCGGAATCCATGTTAAACTGTATGTCTCGGTCTAATTAGCCCAAATTTTTCACAAAATAACCGTAGAGCAACAAATCAAACCAAACATTTTTAATTGATAGACCATATCACTTTATCAATAGACAAAAATGCATGAATTAAAGTTATTAATTAAGTTATGTTAACAATAATAATCATTAAAAAACATATATTTTAACAAATGCATATTCTTTATTACTTTATTTTCTAAATGAAGTCGTCACTAAAAATAAAGTAAGCTACTTATAATTAATGTAATAGATATTATTTCTATTAAATTATCTTATATAACATTATATACAAAAATACATAATGATAATGTATATTAACGATTTAGGTTAACTTCATTTTTTACTATTTTAACAGATGAAAGTTTTGTATTTTTACTTTTTTTAACAAACTACCGTAATTCAAAGGATTTAAAGATATGTAAAGAATCAATTTCATCAAAATTATTTTATTTTTAAGATTTTTTTTTTTTGTTTCTATTTTTCGAAATTCAGTCGATAATATAAGTAGTTTTCTGAAAGATATCTTTGAAAAAAATTTCAGTTTTTGAGTTAATTTCTATAAATTCAATGTACGACATCTAACTTTATCGACAGTTTCTGTATTAATTTCATACATTTATTTAATTTTTAGAATAATTCTGAAAAATTAAAAAAATTAAAATTAAAAATTCTAATTAAAATACTTAATTAAAAATAATTCATTTAGATTAAAAATTCATATTTATTAAACCTAATTTAATAATTACTTTTAACTATAATTAGTAATTTTAAAATAATTAAATGAATAATATTAAGATTATTTAATAAAAATTATTAATTAATTCTAAATTCATTGTTTTCCAAACTGTATAAGTATACTAATTTCCAGAAAAAATCGATTTAAAAATAAATTGCAGAAAAGAATAAATATTGTTTCCAATTGTAATTGACTTTTAATAAATTATAACTATTTTTCACAAATTATTGTTTGTAAATTATTTATTTATTAGTTTAATTTAATTATTTTTAAATTATAATTTAGATATAGTATAATGCTTCATTTGGGGAGCTGATTTTCCAAAATATGGTCGGAAAATTCAGATTGTACAATTAATAATTTGATATTGAACTTTTTTTCCACCAGTAGAAAAACCTAATATTTAATTGCGGTTAACAATGAATATAATGTAAAAATATCAAGCAAACATTTAAACAAATTTAATTAACAAGAACACATTGAAGTGAATTCTATTATTGATAAGTTATCCTAATTTTCAAATTTCCAAATATTTACCTCGAAATAATTATAATATTTCCTTTAATTAATTATATAATTAAAGTTCCCTGAATTTTTATTCAAGAATTTCCAGAGAAACAAAAGAAAACTTACAGAATTTATAGGCTAATATCAACAGGATGGCCTTTAGATACTTGAAGAGAATCATAATTGAAAACTGTTCAAAGCTTTCTGTTCGACGTTCTGCTAATCTTGGAAAAAGTTCTTGGGTGAGTTTCGGTTAGCAGAACAAATGACCTTTCGAACTTACACTTATCTTAAAATAATATTTAAAACTGTAATCTGAGAAATTGTTTACATCTAATCTATTCCGAAGACAGAGCCTTCCTTTATTTTATATCAAATTTCTTTCAAGGACAATTGCTGCACTGTAGACGATAACTAGTTACTTCTTTTATGAGTTACAAAATAAGTGTGTTGACATTGATGAGTTCTAGATAGAATTTATGTACTTAACTGTCTCGTTCTTAATTAATTTGTAATACGATATATGTTTAGCTGTTATGTTTCCTTTTAATGATGTATCAGTGAATTTTTCTAGATGCCTAATTAAAAATGTAATTAAATTGTAAAATTAAAAAAAAATCTGATTTTTTCATTTGATGTGTTCCTCGAAATACAATTATGCGAAAAAAAAATTAATTTTGTGGAAAGTTAAATTATTAAACCAAATAAATTGTGTAAAATATGTTGTAAGAGTTGATATCTAAGTTCAAATCGGGTATTGTAAACATCCGTAATAAAAAATAAAAAATAAACATCCCTATTGAGAGAATATGTAACTGTGGTGGACTGTCTGATGGGTTCGTTTATTGACATGCAAATAAGGAGAAATTTCTGTTGGAATTCCTTTTGGAAAGGAAGTTTCCGTCAAGACTTAAATTAAGGAGTTGAAACATATTTATTTAAGTGCACACTATATACTGAAGTAATTAAAAATATTGAACATTATTTATAGTAAATATTAACATAATAAGAGAATGAAAAAAATCTTAGCTGATGAAGTATTGATATTTTAATGTTTAGACCTATACTAGACCTATAACGACTTTTTAGAAGAGGACCACTTTCATGGTCATCGGTACACATTAATTTTTATTTAAAAGTATTATATATATATATATATATATATATATATATATATATATATATATCTATATATCTATATATGTATATATATATATATATATATATATATATGTATATATATATATATATTATATATATATATATATATATATATATATATATATATATATATATATATATTATATATATATCTATATATCTATATATCTATATATCTATATCTATATATATATATATGTATATATATATATATATATATATATATATATATAATTATATTTATATAAATATAGATATATATATATACATTTACCAGATCTTGGTTATTATACAAAGAAATGAAAATTAAAAATTAAGAATTACTAACGAATTTAATGCACCCAGTTTGCTGCAGACCATAATTATCACACACAAAACCACAAAGGGCTCACTTTTGTAAACAGGCGGAAATGGATTCCGATCCACTAACAAACATCCATTCCATCTCTAGGATTTGAACTTTAAGCAATGTGGTACCAAAAGTAAAAATCCACCATCAGACGGTAGAAATTTAAAAGTAGCATCCAAAATTGTTTTATTTAAGATAAGAAATTAAGAATATGTCTGTTGAGAGAAAGTCTAGGCAAGAGGAAGGCGTCGATGGCCACGATGACTAATGAAGATCAATGTTTATATTAATCTAGGTTTAACAACAGTGAAATAGCTTCTCATCTTTATTGTGGCCTTCAAGCAGCTCAAATTTCAAGGATTGAAGGTTCTAAATTAGAGAGATCTGTTTGTAAGAAGACTTCTGTTTTTGTTGCGTTTATTTCTGCACATAAAAGAGAATATTTAGCTTGGACCGGAGAACATCGACTATGGATCAGATGTCAATATGTTAACTTTTGTCCCCCTGATGAGACAAAACGGTGACAGCTGATGAGACAACGGTTTATTGGACCACCGATTCTCGACGTACGTTCGTCGGGAAGAACCAGGAATTCGCTATCTGTCCACCGATGTCTAAGAAACATTCAGTACGCTCGCCTTTCTAGGAGTTTAATGGTTGGCAAAAAATTTTAATGGAGGATGCAGGATGGATCCTTCGTTCCGTGAAAGTAAGGATTTAGAATGGATGGAAAGCTCAGCAAGATCTATGGATCTAAATCACATAGGAAATGTCTACGATATTCTTAGATGGGTTATTTCAATATATATATGCCAGAACTATTCAGTAGATAGCAAGACGCAAATGCTCTTTAGCAAGATGCATTATATGACTCTTTTGGTATGAAATTGCATGAGATATTTATAACATTACAGGTACGTAATACTTATAAAGGACTGCTTGCTATAAAAGAATTATTGTTATAAAAGAACTGCTTGTTATAAAGAATACTTGTAATTTATAATAAAATGAATTATTTTAATTTTAATTTATTTATACGAATTTTGTTGTTTTATATCCTTCCATATAGGAATCACAAAATGGATTTTTCCGTATAGTAGATTGAAGTAAATTAAATTTATTAGAAAAACATTATTCTCTAAGTATAAATGTATGCAGTTCTGTTAATATTTTAACTTAGTTATTGTCATACGTATTGCATATTCATAAAACGTAAATGCAATTTTATACCAGAAAGTCGGATGATCTCCATTCCCTGTTGCAAGTTATTAGATATTAACTGCATGTTCACATCAAAATTTTAAAATTTCAGAGTAATTAGTAACACAATATAGTTTTATACATTTATTTTGTCAGATATTTTCAACCATTCAAATCTGGAAAGAAATATATAATAGAATTATCTAAGGTTACATTTGGTTTATTTGGTACACATATGTACCAATTAAAATTAAAGTGAAGAAAGACTTCTTAATGAAATTATTATCTATAGTCAGTAATTTGGTTTCTGATATTGGCAAATTTATTATGAAACAAACTAGTTATTACAAAAACTAAAAACTAAGTAAATATGATATAAAATTAGCAAACATTTCTCTATATATTTACCCTAAATATAAGGTATTAAAAAAATTTCTAAAAAAAAAAAGTAATGAAATGTTTTAAAAACCCCTAATAACCATTCTTTCAAATAATGTGTCTGTGTGTAACGAACAATAATTTTCGTAGGTAGACAATTTCCGAAGTTTTGTAATAATACTTCTCCTTATCAAACATTTCAAAGTATCATTTAGAGAAAATATTCTAAAGTCGATACGGGTTTTCATCTTAATGTGTTGCCAAAAATGTTTTTAAGAATAAATGTAATTATTAGAACGTTTTTTTTTTCTTCTAATGCAGATGACAAACACTGAGACACTTGGTCTTGGATGCCGTAAGGCAAGTGCTGCACAGACGTACTCACTTTGCATTACCCAGGGGGCGCGTGTAACTTGAAGATAAGCCATGGAGTAACAAAGCCCTCCGCAACGCTCTAAGATTATATTCGACCGAGACCTACAGTTTATCGAACCACTACAACATCCATGGCACCGCCGGGACTCAAGCCCGAAACCTGTGGTACCGAGCGCCAGAGCGCTAGCCACTCGGCCATTCAGGCCCCTTTATTAGAACGTTTCTTTATTAAAAGTATAAAAGAGAAATTGCGTAATATCACATTTTAATCGTCAGTAAATGAATAAGATTTATATGACAACAATTTCTGAAAGATATCTGTATGAAAAAAATCTGAAATAGTTACAATTTAGTTACAGTTTAGTTAGTAGTTACTTATTTCTACGCTTCAGTTGATATTTTTTAATACGCTTTTTATTAGTTTCACCTGTATGTTTGTTTGTCTTTAACTTTGGGCTCGATTTTACCCTACTTTAAGCGATCAGATTTAATTTAAAAGTTGTAGACTTATCAAGGACCGACGACACTAAAATATTTTGATACATTTATTATCTCATCATGATTAGGGTCGCCAGGGATTAGTGATTTTATTTTAACTTATTAAGAGCAATTTAAACCATGTAGAATGAAAGTACCTAAGACATTCAAACCTACGTGGGACAGTGGCATAACGCGCCTGACTACGGATCAGGAGATTCCCCTGTTCGAATCCTGGCTGGCTCGGCATATTCGCATTTAGCCTTTGTTTTACTCACAATTAAATTATTGTAAGAACTATAGTTCCAGTCCTCCGTACCGGTACCTTATTTAAGTATTACAGTATAAAAACACTAAAAAAACACGCTTTTTAAAGTTAATCATCTAAAAAGTAAAAAATAATTTTTAACGTAAGAATAAAATTACTGACGAGAAAGTGAATGTCACTGTTCTAAAAGCGTGGGGGTGCTTTGCATGACATTTTTAAACTAACTCTGCATTTCGAATAAAACTAGTGAAAATTACAACGATTGATATCGAATACCTTACGCTTTTTTAGAACAGTGACATTAATTTTCTCGTCAGTAATTTTATTCTTATGTTAACAATTATTTTTTATATTTTACTTTTTAGTTTTATTAACTCTTAAAAGCGTGTTTTCTAGTTTTTTTAAACTATAATTTATTCTACAGCGGTAGCAAAGGTAAAGAAGCGGTAGGAAGGATCATGATCGGCACAACAGATAAACAGAACCATGTGAAAATTAAATGTGTTATAGATAACTTCAAGAAATGAAATGTTATCATTTATTACTGTATTTTTAAAAGATATCAGTAATATCTAGGATTTCTTTGAAAATATGAGCAATTCTCATGTTCTATCACTAAAGAACTGATATTATCAGAAAGTTACAACCATTAACGTCAAAGGATTAATATTTGCGTATCGTAAGGTATTTAAAAATGCTTGATAAACAGAAGTACTTACTTTGTAGAAGCTCTTTTTCAAGATGGAAAGCTCCCGACTTCTTACATTCGTGCTTCTTTTTTGCTTATGGCAATTATGTAAGTGACTCATAAAATTTATATTTAATTTTTGATAGTAAAAGCAATATTTTACTATTTTTAATAGAAGTACAGCATAAAACTAATTTTTTCCATTTAAGGCTGAAAATTACAAAATTATTTCTAATGCTTTTAATGTGAAAGAGTTTATATCATTATATTTAAAATAATATTTAATGAAAACGTAATGTGCAGTTGTTTGCCTGTTACTGTGTTTAGTCACTGCACACTTTAACCAAAAGTTCTTTTTTGCCTTGATAATGACAAAAACTTAGAAAATGGGGCTGAAAATTATTAAAAATTACTAGTTGTTTTTAATATGAAAGAGTTATAACATTATATTTATATTAACCAATAACTAATGTTATGTTGCTTTTTGTTATTATAAATATTATTGTTGTTTTTAATTTGCCGCACACTGTGACCAAAATTATTTGCCATTACAATGGCAAATATTGAAACATTCCTGTGTTACTCAGAATGTCTAATACCATGCTATACTTGATCTGAATTGCTCCAAAGTAATTTGAAATCATTTCTAACGAGGTTAGAACTCTCCTCTCCAGAACATTTTCCTGGGGTACTAGTTCCCAGCAACATTATTCCAGCCATAGTCATTATCACATCCTTCTCCATTGATGGCACTCATGCCAGCGTCATTTATCACATCCAAGCCATCATCATTTATCATTCAACTGTGTCATTTATCGTTGCTGCCTATAGCATTAAACACTGTAACTTAGAAAACGATTTGCTTTTGATGAATTTTAAATAGAAATTTCCTCAATAAATCAGCTACGGTCCTATAATACATGATATATTTTTGTCAATGTTATAAAACATCATTCTAGAAATGATTTTTTAATCAAAAATTTAAATTTTAATATTACTTGAAATACATATTGTATACGAATCTAATTTTCATTTCTTCTTGTTCTGCACTACCTTTTATTTCTTTATTGAAGCATTATTATATTGCTAGACTCAAGTTGACGGATCAATTGATGTCATCTTATTCTTTATATTTAATTTACAGCACAGTAGATATCCTAAAAATAATATATATAAGCATGTTATATTTTTTAAATTTAATTTTCTATGTTATATGTTATTTATCTTTATCATATATGTAAAGTTAAGAAGACTGTCATAAACAAAAGCATACCACTCTGATTTAGAGAAAATATACTATAACAATGTATATTAAACTATAAATGAAAAACATTTTTATTTATCGCATGACCAATAATGCCCATTTTGCTTATCCAATTACAAGTAAGTAAAAACACTAAAAGGTTAATCAAAATGATTGAAAAATCGACTATTGAAAGTGTAAGGTGACTCATCTTTATTCTAGAAATTAATTATGCTTCGTTTTATGCATAATGAATAAATTGGAATTTATTCAATATATTTGTGATATTTTGAAATATATTCCGAAATTAACATGAGATATGGAAGGTATTTTAGCTTAATTTATATTAATTTTAAATAATTTTATAGCAGACTTTAAAAAAAGGGTTCTAATGTATTTTCCGTTATTTATTTTTTCATAATTCTGTCCTTTTTTTTGTGGAGTATCGATTAAAAGTTAATTACTTTTTACATTATTTTAGCTGTAGTTCTTGGTGAAACATGCCAAATTGAAGATTCATTGTCTGGAATAATTGACGAAAATGAGAATGAATATCATGGATATACAAAATGCTATAAAATTCTCGTTAAAAAAGGAAACTATGCTCGTCTTGTTCTCAAACTAAATATAAAACGTAAGTGGTCTACTTTCAAACTCAAGATATATAATTTCCCATGAAGATGATACAATTAATACCCGAAAAAAATTTAATACCCAATAGCCATTGATAAATGCATCTAGGTATCTGGTATGAGGTTCACATCTAATAGCAGCCTTTCAGTTCCTGCTTTCAGAAATGAATCTAGGACGAATAAACATTTACAATCAGAGAGCTTTAAATGTTTTATCCCATTCTGATACACAAATGTGGACAATTACTCTTGAAAGTTCGAGAACAGAAGACAATGATTTGCCTTCATTGAATCTGTATGGACTCCGTAGATGGAATACGATATAAACGAATAAAAAAAATTAATAAAACACAACTAGATAATCTACTAAAAAAATATATCATTAAATTGTATAGTATTTTTTCTTAGATTCAAATGTATGGGTATAGATTTAATTAAAATTAAAGGAAAAGAAGTAAAAGTATTTCCAAAATTATTGAGGTTCTTTAAGGGAAGCAAAATCAAACCAAAAAGAAAAATCTCAGAACAGAATCTCTTTTTATTTCTCTTCCATTTAGTGATTTTTATAATATATTCAATATATTTATACATTATTCATAATATATACGTGTATAAAAACTTTACTATCGATATTTCTTTGTAAAAAGTGGCAATAATTAAACATCCTATTCAGATAAACTAAGATTAACTTTCTTTTTTAAAATTGCTGATATAAATAATTTGGCATTTGGCCATATTTTAAGTTTACAGAATCATAAAAAATAACTACTGTAAGGAAATTTATGTGAAATAATAGCTTTAAATAAGGATTTTGAAGTTTATACTCAATGTACTGTACACGCAGAATTTTCGAACCAAAAATGCAACCATATCAAAATATTTTCTTCACCCTTATGAAAAAGTTCTAAAGAAATGTGTATCATAGCTCATATTAAACTGCTCTTTTACGTAATAAAATTTGGAACAATAAAGATGAAATATCCTCACAGATTTAGAGAAAGCATAAATATATATAACTCTGCAATTAAATGGCACATGTGAAAATATTTCAAGCAGGTTTTGGTGTGTGGTCTAACGACGATTTTAGTGGAGTCACGAATTAATTTAACATGTGATTTGGTCAACTACCATTTTAACATGTTATGTTCAGATTTACAGTATTCTTTCCATAGGTTTAAAATCATAAAAAATGATTTGTTCATTGAGATTCAAACTTCAAAAGCCTCGTTTAAAGATACTGTTTCAGTGTAACTCTTTTTGTAGATTCATGATAAATCTTTAATAGTTATAAAGTGCCATATTTTCACTTATTAACTTTTTGGAACTATTTTGTAACAGGCTTTTTCTTCTAGTGTACACATTAGAAAAATCTCAAATGTTTCAATTACGTAAAGCAGATACATCATCAAATGCAATAGGTGTCACCTCAAATATATTAGAACTTGTGGGAAAAAATGGAGCCAAATCTTGATTTGCACAAAACACTGGTCAAGTGTTAATTTTTAATTGTTAAATTACCAACATTTAGGGTACATTTAAGCTTCTTACGGTTAAGGTACATTAAGTACAGCCTCATTTAAAGGTACTGATTCAGAGTAACACTTTTATATTATTAGTGACTTGATGGAGTGCATTGGTCGCGCAACGACCACACCTCCACTTGGCGAATGGTGAACAGTGACTGGTGGTCGAGCCCTTTTGCCAATTGTAAGAAAAAAATTAAATAAATCAGAGAATGAATAATAATTTCTAACATCAGAGAACAAAAACATTACAATTAAGACAGAAAGTCAAAAGTTACAAAAGAAGAGTAAAAATACAAAAAAAAAAAAAAAAAAAAAAAAATCATCCCATAAGTAAAAAATATTAAAAAATTAAAGGAATAAGCACTGATGATAAATTCAATAGCAAAATGCAATAAAAAAAAAAACATTAACGAGGCTACAGCGAAACCGAAATCGAAAAAATCTCCTGAAAGGAGGAAATTATTTGTTAATGTTAAGAGTATAGCGAGGTCTTTTTGCGATTTCTGGGTAGAGTGACGTCATAGTCGTATATTTTTAAATCTTTTAGAACAGGGTTAGTGGATCGAGAAACGGAGTCATAAAAGTTTTTGCAAGTTTCTCGACGAATGCGCGGAAACTAGGAATATCAAGAGAGTGCCGAATATCATTATTTCTGAAATATCAGGGTGCATCAGAGATCATACGAATAATTTTATTTTCGAGTCTTTCGAGCACGAGAAAGTTGCTATTGGCTGTAGAACCCCAAACTGGACTCGCATATGCAATGACAGGTCTAAGATAAGAAAGGTAGATTAATTTTTTTTTAGTTTAATTGTTAGTGAGGAATTTCTATAAATTACGGGGAAGAGTTTCCTTAATTGATTATTGAATTTAGTGCGTAGATAATTAATATGCGATTTATATGTTAATTTGCTGTCAAGTATTACGCCAAAGTATTTAGTTTCTTTGGACCAGGAAATATTAGCACTATAAATAGTTATGTTAGGGGGAATATGACAGTTTTTAGAATCAGTGTATCTACAGAAACAACAAAATTTCTGTTTGTAAGATAATTGTGTATGGTACGGATTAAGTAGGTAGGATATTGATATTTTATCATTTTATATATTAAACCATTGATCCAAACACGATCGTACGCCTTAGCGACATCCAGGAAAACTACTGCAGTCTCGAGTTTCCATGAAAACCCTTCTGAAATATTTTCTGTGAGATTATAAAGTTGATGCGTAGTTGACAAATTTTTGGTAAACCCGAATTGCTGCGAAATTAAAATGTTAAGTTTATCAGATTCTTCATTTAGGATGTTAACAATTACGCGTTCAATTAGTTTACTTAGGCAGGAGAGTAGAGAGATCGGTCTGTAGCTGTTAGGAGAGGTTGGGTCTTTGCCGGGTTTAAGGATTGGAAGAATGCGATCAGTCTTCCAATTCTTAGAAAGTGATTAGTAGAAAAGGATAGCATCGGTTATTTTGCAAATTTGTAGAACAATTTTAAAAGGAATATTTTTGAGCATTTTGTTAGTAACATGATCTAAGCCAGGGGTTTTACCGATTTTAAGATTAGTGATGCATGAAGGAAGCTTTAGTGTTGGGAAAATCATCGTTATTGTGAGGTTGGGCGAGAAAGGAAGTAACTCTTTTGTAAGTCCATCATATATCTTTATTAGTTATAAAGGGCTATATTTTCTCTTATTGTTAACTTGCATGAACTATTTTGTAACAGATTTTTCCTTCTAGTGTACCCAATAGAGTAATTTCAAACTTTTCAGTTACGTAAAGCAGATACATCATCCAGCGCAATAGTTATCAACTCAATTATATTAGAACTCGTGCGAAAAAGAAAATGAATCCAAATCCTGATTTACAAAACATACTTGTCAAGTGTTAAATAAATCATGTATTTTGTTACCCTTATCATCAATAATTGTGTTAAACGCAAATGTTAAAAATAATTTATCACCCATTTCCCAAATTAACCGATTTATATTTTTTTCAAAGAATGTGCAGAAATAGTATCTATTAACAGTTAAAAATAATAGAGGAATGAAACGTATTATTTATTATTACATTTAATATCAAGCAAAAAAGCATAGTACAATACACGTTCTTGATGTCCTAGAAAATGGCAATATAATTATTACTAATCGCGGATACTGATTTATATGTAACCAAAGAATGTTCAGAAATGATATATATTAACAATTAATAATAATAGAGGAATGCAGCATATTATTTATTATTAAACTTAATATCAAGCTAAAGCATAGTACAATACACGTTCTTGATGTCCAAGAAAATGGCAATATAATTATTACTAATCGCAAATGCTGATTTATATTTAACCAAGGAATGTTCAGAAATAATGTATATTAACAATTAAAAATAATAGAGGAATGCAGCATATTATTTATTATTAAACTTAATATCAAGCTAAAGCATAGTACAATACAAGTTCTTGATGTCCAAGAAAATGGCAATATAATTAACAATAATTTGCAAATGCTGATTTTACAGTTTTGGAATCATAATAGTAAAACCATCAGCAATTTTTAAGAAAACGCGAAAGCTATTCTCAAAACTATTGTGGTCTGAACAGCACTTCAGTTACTATAGACCACATTATTTTTTATGCCTATGTTTATATAACTTAAATCGATAGTTCAGATTTTGTCAGCCCGGTGTGATAATGATTGTTAAAGATAACAGGTAAGCTGAAAGGTTCGTAGGCTAACACATGGATGACGCTACTAGTATTAAATCCCTATAATTTTTAGTTAGCCCTAACCTTCAAAAGACACGTGTATAAATTTGACAGCTGTTGCACTATTAGTATGTGAGTTATAGCATTTTTAGTGAACCAACGTTTGTTAGTTTGAAAAAATGGATAAAAAGGAATTTCGTGTGTTAATAAAGCATTGCTTTTGGAGAAATAAATACTATTGAAGCCAAGGCTTGGCTTGATAAACGTTATTCGGACTTTGCACCAGGAAAATCAACCGTAGAGAAGTGGTTTGCTAAATTTAAACGAGGCGAAATGAGCACCGAGGACGATGTACGCAGTGGACGCCCCAAAGAGGCTGTTATCGAGACAACATCAAAAAAAGTCCACAAAATAATTTCTGACAACCGTAAAGTGAAGTTGATTGAGATAGGTGAGACCCTAAAGATATCAAAGGAACGTGTTGGACGTTGGACATACCGTGAATGAATATTTGGATATGCGAAAGCTCTGTTCAAAGTGGGTGCCGCGAGAGCTCCCAATCGACCAAAAACAACAACGAATTGATGATTCTAAGCACTGTTTGGAGTTATTCAATCGCAATAAACCCGAATATTTGCGTCAATATGTGACAATGGATGAAACATGGCCCCATCATTTCACACCGGAGTCAATCGACAGTCGGCCGAGTGGACTGCACGTGATGAACACTAAAAATGCTATAACTCGCATACTAATACTGCAACAACTGTCAAATTTATACACGTGTCTTTTGAATGTTTGGGCTAACTAAAAATCATATGGATTTAATACTAGTAGCGCCATCTATTTGTCAGCCCACCTGTTATTCACATTTTTTTCCTGAAAATAATTAATTACACATTTTAAATGCGAATAACTGTATTTATATTTTTTTTTCAGCATCCTTGCGACAGAGCAACTGTGAAAATTCTCATACCAGAGTCGGATCAAGAATTTCAATTTTGTAGCACATCTGACGACCCCCAGCCTATTTCAGCTATTGGTAATGTTACAGTGGTCCATAAAATCGGAATGTATAAACCTCCTGGTTTTATTAATCCATATTCATCCAAATTTACTTTAGAATATAATATCAGTAAGTGTTTTTTTTCTCTTATAGAAATATTTTTCATTAGTTTATTAATTAAGCTTTCCTTTTTTTTTTATATTTCACTAAGATATTATTTCACAAAGGCATTTTCTAAATACTTTAAAATTTTAATATATTTTATTATTTTTTTCATTAATTGTATTTATATGTGGGCAATTGTATACTCAAATAAAATATACATTTTTTAAAGAAATAAATTTTAAAGAAAGAAAAGAAAAAAATTATATTAATACAAATATGCAGCCTGATCAGGCCCAGTGGTAACATGTACATCTAGCAAACAGGAAGGCTCAGGTACGTATTCACTGGAGATGTCTGCTGCAATCACTGTATTAAGAAATCAGTAATCCCGGTGTTTATCGTGGTAATGTTTGTAAATAGTTCTCATCGATAATCAGGTTACCAGGTGGGAATATTCCGGGTTTTTTTTCTCAAATCACACACAAATTCTAGGTGGTTACCTCTAAACCAAACGGGGACAAAAAGTCAAATTACTTAATTTATAAAAAAAAGTTCCTATATA
The DNA here is from genome assembly GCA_021605095.1 of Caerostris extrusa. Lineage (NCBI taxonomy): Eukaryota > Metazoa > Arthropoda > Arachnida > Araneae > Araneidae > Caerostris > Caerostris extrusa. The sequence goes on along the minus strand of BPLR01000360.1, from coordinate 65,570 downwards.
ACTGAGAGAAACATTTATTCAAACAATGATTGCTGCAAGATATTATATTAATGATTATTAAAATTTCTTTTATTACTAACCAACCTTTAAAAGATGCCTAAAAGCCCAAAAAGTAAAACCAATTTTCAATTTTAATTTCCCGGGCATATGGAATTTTAATTTTTTTCTTCTTTTTTTTTTTTTTTTTTGTTGGCACTATCCTTGACATCTGTGTGAAATTTTAAGTTAAAACATTCATTAGTGTTTGAATTATGCTTGGCTCTGTGAGACGCTAAAGGTGATTTCGACGATTTTTCAAATGTCTGAATTAATTGAGCAAAGAACTTTCATTAAATTTTGTTTGCTCAATGAATATTCGTGTGCGGAAACGTATACAATGTTGCAGACGGCATTCGATGAGCAAACAACATCGGACAGAAATGTTTAAAAGTGGTATAAACAGTTCAAAGAAAGCAGAGAACGCGTTGAAGAAGTAGAACGCTCTGGTCGACCGTCAACCTCAACTGACGAAGCTCGAGTCCAAAAAAAAAAAATAAAGATTTGGTGTTTGAAAACCATCGATTTACAATCAGAGAACTTGTTGATGTTGTTGGAATTTCAAAAGGATCGGTCAGTTCAATTTTAATATATGTTTTTGGGCCTCAAGAGCGTCAAATCTCGAATGGGAACCGAAAACATTGAATTTTTGTGAAAACATCGTCGAATTGAAATGTGTGAAACAATGCTTTCTGAATATCAAGAAAAGTTGAAATGTATCATAACTGGAGATGAGACTTGGATTTATTCTTACGACCCGGAAACAACCAATCAACCGAGCGAATATCATGACAAAGCTGAAGCAAGACCGAAAAGTGCACGTTAAAGTCGCTCAAAAATCAAGGTCATGTTGATAGTTTTCTTCTATTACCGTGGTGCGGTGCATTATTAATTCCTTTCGCCGGGCCAAACTGTCAACAAGGAATATTATTTGAGTGTTATGCGACGTTTGCGTGAAGCTATTCGCAAAAAGAGGCTATATTTATGGAAAGACAACTCTTGGTTTTTGCATCACGATAATGCCTCAGCTCACACTGCATTAAATCTTCGTGACTTTTTCGCCAAAAATTAAACCTATATCGTTCCACAATTACCGTATTCCCCTGATTTAGCATCGTGCGACTTTTGGCTATTCCTAAACTCAAAAGACCACTACGGGGACACCTTTCTGAGTCGATTGAAGATATTCAATGTGAATCGGCGCGCGGTTTGAAGGCCATCCCGACCAATGACTTTTTAGCATGAGTTGAGGATTGGAAAAAACATTGGCATGAGTGCATTGCGTCCGGAGGGGATTATTTTGAATTCGATGAAATAAATTTGGAATCAAGAATAAATAAGAGTTTCTGAAAAAAATAAAAATTGGTCTTACTATTTGGGCACAGTAGTACGTCTTTTACAATTAATACTGTAATTTTAGTTTTAACTGTAAAAGACGTACTACTGTGTCTTAAATAGGTAGACCAATTTTTTAATTTTTTTCAGAAACTCTTATTTATATTAGTAAAACAAACCTAATAATAGTAAAACAAAATTTAACTGTATGCCTTTTTCTCCTACAAAATATATTTGTATGCAAATAAAAGAAATGTATAATTGTTTAAAGTATGATCAAAGTTGTCTTGAAATGTATGATTTCTGTTTGCACTACTATTATCTATATTGATTTGGTTGGCTCGGATGTAACTTATAACAATCGTGATTCATCAGTAGCTTTTTTTATTCAAAAGTATATATGGAATAACAGACACAAACTTAATAAACCCGTTCACCTCTTTGCTCTTTTAACCATTTTCATAGAAGTAATGTATTATATAAAAACATTTTACAGATGTTTAGAAACATTGTACATAAACTACGTTTTAAAGTTGTTGTTGTTGTTTTTAATCTTCATAGGTTGTAATTTTTTAATATCCTTTTTGTAATTTTCCATTAAATTAGGACATAAAATCAAATAAAAAAATAGAATTCATTTAAAAGTAGCGCCTATATAAGAAAACAGATTTCATATTAATATACAAAGCATATATATATCTCAAGTATATATTTATATACAGATACAAATAATTATTTGATGAGAAAAACCAATATGAATGATTTCTTGAATAATTTATTTTTTAAAGTTATTAATTATATTGTTATTGTTAGAGCTGTTTAGCTATTTATAATTTGGATTGTAACGGAAATAACTTATTTTCGTTAATATTAAAAAATAACATAAATAAGTTTATAACTTGAAAAAAACTTGCTATCCTCGAAAGAAATTCTGTCTGAAAAGGAAATTTTTGAATATTAAAAACCTATAATTCTTAAAAATATAAGATAATAGTTTGTTAACAGAGTCTGTAAGGATCTGATGGTTAAACAGATTTTTAAATTAAAAAGCATTTGTTTAGCCCCGATCTATATTATCAACAGTAATGTGCCTTCGTCAGATAAGAGGATTTATCTGACTGCCATAAAGTTTGTCCTTTAAAAGTATGAATCCAGCTAAATGCTACCAATGGGGGGATATTTCGCTACAATGAAACTTTAACAATTATTCATAATTCACAAGAAAAGTTTTGCTTCAATATCATATCTGACCCATCAAAGTGTTGTTCCTATTATACAGAATCAATATCTGTAGCAATTTCAGAAACCTAACAAGCATACGCTTTTGTGTGTTGCTCCCGTATGTTATACTTTCTACACATTGACAATCAAAACACTTTAAATTTACAATTATGTAGAATTAAATTGTAGTTATTCTTATACCACTGAACTTAGTGCTACCATTAAATTTATTTTTATAATCTTAGAAGAAATTTAAAGTAAATTAACAGAAAAAAATAGCAACCAATATATATATAAATTTTCCACGAACTAATGAACTTCCATAAAAAAATTTTTCAATTTTTTCCATAGAATTTTTTCCAAAAATTTCCATAGAAATTTTTCCATAAATTTTCAATTCATGCTGCCTTCAATCATAAAAGACAACATTAAAATAAATTCACAGAAATACAGCATCAGATATTGAGAAAATTTTAGTCTTATATGAGTAAGACTTAGTTTAATCAAATAATTTCTTCAAATATCTTTATGAACCATTTGTTAACTATGTACATACTATATTACATTCAATATTTTGTTTATATAAAAATATTTGTATTTTCAAATATAAACTTATTTATTATTTCATTTGAGTTGAAATATATCTTTTAACAAATTGCAGTGAATCTAGAATGTGCTGATAAAAACAGTTTCCGATGTGATAACCACACCTGCGTCTCTAAGGAAAAAAGATGCAATGGCGTAAAAGACTGTCCAAATGGAATTGATGAGATTGGATGCGGTGAGATTTCTTAGAATATATAAAAAATATTTTTGTCAGAAAATATCTGGTCACTAAACAATTTTTGATAAATATTTCATTTAATGATTTTTTCTAAATAATTTGTAATATTTAAATAAAAATAAAATGTGTCGTTGGCAAATAAGTAGACTAATAATATTAAAACGCGACGAATTTTCGTAGTTGTTAAGATGCCCCCCATATACACTAACTTGTCAATTTCATTCCTATAGAAGGCTTCACGCTGTTACAGAACAAAGTAAAAAATAAATTTTGTTCTCCAACGTCCATTTCAAAGCATTCTCCTTTAGTGGGGGACGATTTGAAACTACTGGGAATAAAATTGATGAACACCTTATAAAAAGTCATAATAAGTAAAATATAATAATTAAGTTAGAATTCGACCTAATAATAAGTTATGATAACTCACCTGAGTATGTAATATGAGCAAAAATATACCAAAAAACACAATCTTATTTTAATATATATATATCCACCCCCAATAGTTAATAACAAGACTTGTTCTTTAACAAAAAGTACAGTTAAAATTTTTTCGGCTAAAATAATATATATATATATATATATATATATATATATATGTGTGTGTGTGTGTGTGTGTGAAATCAGATATTTTTAATTAACGAATATTTTGTAAAATGCTTTATTAAATCTCAAATTCAACGAAATGCTTTTCTATTTATAATTTAATGAATCTTTTATCTTTGAATCACAATCGATCGACTTTTTTTGCTCAAAAAGAAATTTGAATATTTGAATATTCATATACAAATGAGAAAATTATAATATACTATTAGTTAGTCTTATAATATACTTTTATAAGACTTTCTAAAGTTAGATGTATACTGAAATATTTCTTGATAAATTAACTCACATTCCGTAGCAAAAAGATTCTTGAACCTAATCAAATAAAATTGTTTAATGCAACAGTTCCTCTGGTTATTTTCACTTGAACAATTTAGAAAATAAAGAGAAAGCTAAATATGAATTTTTACCATTGAGGATGAGAAAAAATATCCCTATTACATCTATATAAATTCTTCATATCTTGTAACTGGCATGAAAATAGAAGTAATATATTGCATTTTTAATTTCTAGATTGAGTTATTAAAACAGTCAATTTGAGATTTCTTTTATTGGAAATAAAAAATGCCCATAAAAGTAAGGTAAAGAGGATTCGTAAATTTTGTTAGAAAAAATTAATTCAGAAAAAAATTCTGAATTAACAATTTGAAATAATCTGAGGTCTGAAATTATAACTCACAATATCTATTTTAAAAATATTAGGAAATTTAAAATGCAATTTCCCAATACTATGATTTCATTATCACATTCTACTCCACGCTGAATTCCACAATTACAGAATAATGATAACAATAAAATATATCCATCATCAAAATGTAATGTATTATTATTTTAAGGATTAATGTATTTAAATAATTATACACGAACTGTAACATTACGTTGCTTTGCTAGCTACCTTCCTCGTCATTTGTTTTTATTGAAATGTCACATAAATGTAATTAAAAATAAAGATTCCAGATCTTGATCAAAAGAAAAAAAAAGTAAACGATTATCTGATTGTAGTAAAATAAAAAAGTGGGTAGTTAAATAATATGAAAATATTTTATTTGTTTTCTAAACTATTACAAATTAGAATTCGAACATTTGTGCTAGTTTGAATGCAAGATCTTCATTTAGATTTTTTTATGTATTTTTTACTCTAGCACAAAAGTTCCAATCTATATTGGCTAACGATATATCATCACTTAACAAAAGTTTTATATTCTAAGAATTAATTCGTTTCGTGTGAGATTTCAAAAGATATGATTCGTTTCAAAATTACTTTTAAGTACTTGTGATCTATTATAGATACTTCAATAAAATACTGAAACTTCTTTGTATCATCATATATTTGCGTATATGTGTGTAAAATATATATTTGTATGTAACTAAAGAAGCTAAATTATATCGTCATGTATACGAATATAATGCAAAAATCAAATTTATTTATTCATTTCTTCATTTGATAAGTACAATCACCTATTAGTCACTCATAATTTTTCTCATAATATTGTCACATTACATTGTTTGTGTATAAATAAATGAAATACTTATACCATAAATACCATTCTTGAGTTCATTTTCGTGTCTGTAAGTACGTGTGTGTCTAGTTCCTCTTCAAAATATAGTGAATATTTGTCGTCCTTTATTTCTAAAACTTCTTTCTGTCTTCCAAATCTGTTTCCACGAATTTATAAGAAAAATACATATACATTTTGAATGATTAATCAAACACTGCCAAAAGAAAATATTATCAATGTATTCTATTTCAGAAAAAGGAGTTCTAGCTGTCAGAGGTGTTGCAAAAGCTCGTGAGAATGGAATCTTTTGGTTGAAGAGACAGATAAACATTTCCAGAGAGTGGGAAGACAACACACCAAGAGCTGCTGTAGCTCTTTATTTATCTTCAGGAGCTGGTTTCAATGGAACAAATCTTGCAGAAGAATTGATGGTAAAACAACTGGAACTTAAAACAGCCGTTTCTCTTCTGAGGTAACAGAAAATTATTAGGAAACCATTAAAAAACAACTATCCATGCTCTGTTTAATCAATGTTATTATAAACATTTTGAAATGAATTCAATTATTTCTTTTTATATAAAAATTTGTTGGATAATATAGTATCGTGGATATTTAAAATGTATATTTTTATCAGTAAGCTTGATTTTCCCAGATTATTCAAGTCAATCCAATGCTTCAATTAATTAATGTAAAGTGCAATTTCTCAATTTCTATGATTTACAATAAATTCATTTATTGATTTACATTAAAATTTACTTGTTCACATGTATAAGGAATTAATTTGCAATCCGTTTATGTAATTTATAAGCAAATATATGCATACCATAACAAATATATTTATCGTAAAATTAAGATTAATATACCTAATTTTTTTACAACGAAACCATTATATTAAAGATGTTTTCCTGAAAAAAAAAAAATATTTTTCAATCATGTTTTTCGAAATTATTTTTCTTTTTACAGAAATTCACTATCAAACAACGAGTTAAGTATGCTGATCAATGCTCTCCTAGTAACTTGCCACAACCCACGACATTTCTACGGTAAAAACTTGGTCTCGATGCTGAAAAGACAAATAGAAGATTCTAGAAATTTCACTCACCCTATAGCTTACCTGGCTCTGTGCAATTCTAATGAACCTTGGCCTGTTAAAGCCTATTCCGATTTAGAGAACATCCTAAATAATGATGAAGGATATCCATTTGCAGATGGTAAGAATTCAGAATTAAAAAATAACATGAAAAAAGGCTTGCAAATATTAATAAATTTCAATATTTTTTATTGGGTCATTTATTTAATTGTTTTAAATTTTTAAGTTTTCCCATACAATATTATCATAATATGATAAATAATATTAAATATTAAATATAAGTACATTTTTTTGCAATTTACGAAAAGTTCTAAGCTGAGTTCTTTTTTATCGCAGAATTTCATAATTTATTTTCATGCATTTTTATCATTTTTATTCAGGATGAAAAAGTGATGAAAATTATGTGGGGCGTCAAAATTATTATAATGACTTATCTAATTAGATGAGGAATTTGCAGTAACAATGAGTTGCAAAAACTGACGATTAATGCTCTAGCTTTGAAACTTATTTTTACTCGTAAATAAATCAGTTAGTATATTCTTCAAAACATACCATATACCATGTTGTACACTATTCAGTGTTTTTTTCATTTTTTTATACTTTACTTAAATAAGTCATCATCATCATCAACGAAAAAATTATCATTTTTTCCCAATTAATCTAATTAAATGTCATTAAAAACTGCATCAAATCAATCATACTTATTTTTGCTCCCAATCTTCTTCTAATGAAACGAAATATTGCTATTTTGCTTCACACAGTCTCCTTAATTTATTAAACACTATAACAGCTTTGTTACATTATTTATTCAGATTATTTTTATCCACAATCTATTTAAAGAAATCTTTTTCAATTCCTTCTATTAGCTCACACTCTCCCTATATATATCTTGTTCAAATTTTCAATCGTCAATAAAATACTTTTTTATTCATCCACTCAAGTTTCAAATCCTTTTTTTTTTTTGAACTTGTAGTGTATGACACTTGATGTTAATGCAGTTTTTCAAATATTAATTCAGTAATTAAATTTAATTAATTAATTTTAGTTTTTTTTTTTAGATTTAAGTTGCATATATCTACCTATAGATGGCACCAGATAAACTTAAAAAAATGAATGAAAATTATTTATAAAGGAACTTTCCGCAATTTAGTAAAAAAAAAGTAGGAATTGACTTAAATTTTTTTTTATTACTTGTTTTTATTGAATATGCAGTATTCAGCTTCTTTGTCTTTCAGCTTAAATAATTACCAATATTTCAGATTACCAGATTTCAGAGCAGTAAATTACCTTGCTTTGATGAACTTATTTTTAAAAAACACGCAGATTCAGAAAATGTTCATATCACAATGAATTTGCAGTATTTATGTGATTTTTGTAGTGGATAAAGACAGATATTTAGCTGTTAAAATATCTTTTATATATTTAGTTTAAAGAATAGAATAACCAAATTTTATTTTTTTCATCATTTACAGATCTTCAAGCGCTGGCTGTCATAGCTTTGGCTTGTAAAAAGAATTCTACGTCTAATTCTTTTCAATTTGTATCGTATCAAAGTACTATTGAAAGTTTTAAAGAAAAACAGCTTTCAGATGGCAGTTTTGGTAATATTTACACTACAGCTTTAATAACTCAAGTAAGTGCAGTCTAAACTGAGTTGTTATTTTCAACACGAAGATAGACAAAACATATGAAAATTAACTAATTTATATTTTATAAATTCTTTAAATTATTTATAAGTGCTACTTTTATTTATTTATTTGTGCAATTGCTTATTTCTTTCTACATTTTATTCCTAATCATTTAATTGGAGTCATCTCATTTGTTGAAATTATTTCATTTTTTTTTTTAAATAAATTAGTAAATCAAACAATTTGACATTCTTATTAAATATTTTATAAAATAAAATTAAGGAATGTATAAAACTATTTAAATAAAGAAATTAAAAATTATAATAAATGTAAAATTTTTCTGTGTAATTAAAAAATGGTTTTCTATTAAACTATTAAAAAACTATTAAAAACTCTTAAAAACTATTTTTCGAAGTTAAATATATTTCAATTTCTATTATGCTCTAATTCCTTACACCTGAACACTACAATTTAAAAAAAAAAAAATGCTTTAAGATCAGTAGGTAAAAGTCAAACTGTCAGTAGTAAATAGACTGTCCTTATGAATGTTAAAAAAATTTATAGTGGCCGAGTGTCTACAAAATAAAAATATTCATAATGGCCTAACGTCTACGAAAAGACTGACAAAATCTATTAAAACTAACTAATATATATTTTATAACTTATTTACATTTTTTTATATGTGCTACTTTTAAGAAATTAAGGGATTTACTGCTTGCTACTACAACTACATTCACTACTTGCTTCCTCTGGCGCTCGATGTCAAAAGTTTCGATTTCGACTCACGGCAGTGCCATGAATGTTTTTAGTGGTTCGGAATACATTTAGAACCGTAGGTCCCGGTCTCCTACGACTGTAAGAGCATCATGCAGCCAAGTCTGACTTTTTACCTACGGATGCTCCATCATAACAGAAGCTGCTCTTTTTCCCTTTGAGTAGATTACTCATGGGATGTCCGTCCCGCTGCAGAACACTGAGGATTAGTCACAACAACAACACAACATAGAAAATTTATTTCAAAATCGTTTAAGTTTTTTTTTTTGGTAAAATATTATTTAAAAATTGTTATTTACTAAGAAAGTAAATAACAATTTAAGCTTGTAAGTTAGTAAATATTCAATTTATTAACTATACATAACAAACAAATTTGCACAAACATCAATAACTATAACTTAAAAGATGAGCTATAATGCTATTATGTCTGTATCATCTGCTGAAAAACATTTCCCAGAATGCTCACTTTCCTGACTCATCACAACAGTAATAACCACAGCTATCAAAAACACAAGTTTGTATCAATTGGTGGTGTGTATTGACATTCCCATGTTCAAAAACAAGATGATCTGATGTTAATTAAGGTGGCAGCATGTGAAAAGATCTGTCATCGACATTTATGTTGACCGTTGGAGGCTTTTTTATTGTCTTGAATGATACACGTATAGCAAATATCAATTACCCTTGAAAACTGTCCCTCTACGATACCCCTTTCTTTCCTCATCTGTAGATAGCTTGTGGCATATATAAGAGACACATGACTGTCCTAAATGTATATAATACTGCACAGTCCAGTCACATTAATGTGACCACCACCTACTTTCGACATCAACGTGAAATAACCAATCACAAAAAGCAGGTGGCAGCACATTGCAGTGGAGTGTATATAAAGAATTCCACTTAATACCACATTCCACACTCCACTTAAAGCCAGAATATACAAGAGTATATATTCTGGCTTTTGACAGGTGGTCACATTAATGTGACTGGACTGTGTATAAATAGTCACCAAATTCATATTAAAATATGGGCTTTTTGATTTAAAATATCATTTCTAAATTTCGATCTCCTTTAGGCTCTTATTTCAAGTGGTCATGAGCTCAAAGACGATTGGAATCTGAACGCAACTGTTGAGTATTTGATGAACAATGTGAATTCTTTATCAATAGATTTATTATCCACGTATTTGATTCTACCTATTTTAAATGGGAAAACAATGGCAGATATCTCAAAGATTGATTGTTCTTCTAATCCTCGAACGCATGGTAAGAATTATGCATTATCTATATTTATGTAAAGATGTTTTATTATATTCATGTTTTGTGATTTGATTTATAACTTTCTTATACTAACATCTCGATCATTTTCTCGATTTTACACCCTTTTTTCTTATTATTTTAAGGACATTGTCTAATTCGCGTCCTATTGCACGGTCAACGTTGGCATGTATTTCAGGCAGTAATTATGTAATTTCAGTAATTATGGCAGGTATTTCATGAAATTATTCAATGATTTGCACAATGAATAGGAAAAAGCTGGCTTTAAAAAAAAAAAAAATCGTTTTAATTGTATTTCAACAGAAATTTCAATACATTACTACAAAGGTGTTTTTAAAAAAATAATATTTATTTCGCAAGTATTTAGGTAATCAAACTTCTAAACTACTACTGTGCCCAAAAATTAAGATCAATTGTTTTTGGTTTTTTTTTTTGTTTTTTTAACTTCCAAAAATTCTTTATTTATTCTTCCAAATTTATTTCATCGCCTTCAAAAAGTAATCCCCTCCCCACAAAGTGCACTAATGCCAATTTTTTTCCAATCCTTAATGCATGCTAAAAAGTCATCGGCAGGGCATTCAAAGCACGCGGTGATTCACGTTGAATCTCTTCAATCTCTTTTGAGTTTAGGAAATAGCCAGAAGTCACACGATGCTAAATTAGGTGAATACGGTAGTTGTGAAACGATATGGGTTTCATTTTTGGCGAAACATTCACAAAGAATCAATGCAGTGTGAGCTGGCGTATTCAACGTTTTCGGTACCAATCGAGATTTGACGCGTTTAAGGCCAAAATGGAATGGACCAATCCTTTTGATATTCCAACATCATCAGCAAGGTCTCGAATTGTAAATCGACGGTTTGCAAGCACCAAATCTTTAATTTTTGTGACGTGCGCTTCGTCGGTTGAGGTTGATGGTCAACCAGAGGGCTCTTCGTCTTCAACATCCTCTGCCTTCTTTGAACTGTTTATAAAAAACACAAACCTTTCTAAACCTTTCTTTCCGATATAGGAATGCTCACCGAATGCTTTCGCCGACATTCTATACGTTTCCGAAAACAAAATTTAATGCAAGTTCTTTGCTCATTTAATTCAGACATTTCAAAATCGCCGGAATCAGTTTCAGCCTCACAAAGCCAAGCGTAACTAAAACACTAATGAATATTTTAACGTCAAAATTTCACACAGAAGTCAAGGGCAGTCCCAGCAACATTAAAAAAGAAAAAAATTGAAATTCCGAAAGCCCCGGAAAATGGAATTACTTTTTGGATACAGTAGTATTCGATATTTCTATTTTAGAACAAAAGAAGACTATAGAAGGGATGTTAGTAACATAATTTATTTGCAGAACATTATTTTTTATCGAATCGAAAGGAAAAACTGAATGTTTTTTTTTTTTTTTTTTAACTTGTTTAATAGCAAACTAAAATTTATTTTTTTCAAAAAAATTTTTTTAACATAAATAAAGTGATTTTAACAGAAAAAAATCATATTTTTTTGTTATTAATGTGTCTGTATACAGAGATGAGTAAAGGACTACCCTGCTATACTGATCACTTTGGGTCAGAATGAAGTGAATTTTAAGTTTCTCTATATTTTGATGAAAATAATATTTTAAAAATACTTTTTCAACTGTTGATAACTTTGTTTGCAATTCTAAAAGATACATAGCTGCTCATGAAATCAGGATGTACCATATGATTACTGTTATTCTAAATCACGTTGTTACTACCACAATATGGAAATTCGTACCATTCACTACGTTCTCGAGTTGAAAGGCAGATTTTTTTACCGTACAGTTTTATCATCTCCATCGCTTCATAGGAATGTTAATATCCGGTCTCCTGCTAATCCAATTTAAGCACTAAGTCTTTTATTTTAACAATATGTGGTACGATTTTCAAAAGTAATGTTAGCCAAACTTTTTAATTTTATTTTAATGACTTATTTATTTTTCAGATCCAAAATCAGAAATCGGTGATTACTTAGGCCAAAAAATACGTGTGAAATACTCTCTGTACATCGGAGATGAGAGAGAGGTTATATACTCAATATCTCTGAGGGTTCCAAAAAATTATACTGCCTATGACGTCATGAAATTAGCAGCGGAGGAAGACTCAAAGTACAGGTATTTACTTTCTTTTTCTTTTTTTTTTATTTTTCGGGTACGCTCTTCAGCTACTGTTATTTTCATTTTATCAAGTAAATCAGACAATGATATTATTAATGATTTCATTTCTGATATATTTATTTCTATCGTCCAATATTTTTTCATAATAAATGCAAAAATATTTTCAAAAATTGCTATTGAAAATCATCGATATTCAGCAAATATAAACATTAATAATAATTTTAAAAATCTTTTAAATGGAAAAAAGCCGATCACTCATACTGATTGATTTTCTGAAATTTTTGAGATCCCGTAGGAATTACGACAACGCATGTAAATCATTCTGCATCACTAATCACACTCCTTCATCAGATTTTCCGGGTTTCCTCCCTATCGCATGCACATACGGCGCAATTACACTTAAAATACTTACCGAAAAGCAAGTCATTGTCAGTCGGAGGGCTGTTTGAGGCATTTATAAATAGAATATAACACCACCGTTTAACAACGACAAAAAAAAAAATGGAACGATTATCACTTCACAATCTTATTGCTCAAAATACTAGTATCTCTTTAACGAACAGTCTACCCTGTTCAACTGTCTAGCGTTAAATCAACAATTATTGATCAATTTTTAAAATGTCTTTCGATATGATTATCTACTATGAAAGACGACAAACATTGACAACTATCCTCAAAAATTAAGAAATTTCAAAAATGTTTGATCATTTAGCCCATTCAATTCCATATAATTTTATTTTACTGCTGCCTTAAACCAAAACTTTCCACAATTCATTTCTTAATCGTAGAACTTATGGTTGTTTCTATATTTACACGGCCATCAATTTTAAATGATTGTGACATTTATTGCATTTTTAAATATTATATGATGAGAGCAAAAATACAATGTTGTAAATTCAACTATGTTTTCGAAAATGGGTTTTAATGGGGTTCACCTCTTCAAAAATATTAAAAGGAATAGCCGGATATTTTTTGAAATATTTCGTATTTCTATCAAACTTTGTTGCTCTCTTTAATGTAAAAATTGTCATTACGTTCTTTCCCATTTACCAGTTGTAATTATTTTTGAGTAAGCAATGTCGAAATTTCATCAAGTATATGAAATGTTGAGGTATCCGTAAAAGTAAGTAAGGCTGGATCAATTCATCGTTTTAAATTGCTTGTTCATTAATCAATTTAAATGACGAATTTGAAATAGATTAAAAGAAATTTTATCATTCATTAAACGAATAAAATGTTATAGTTATCAAGTCTTTTTAATTATTCTGCTCATTTATTACCAAGATGTAATATTTAATCTATCTTGAAACTGTATAAAGAAAGAAGAAAATTTTTGGCAAACTTTTTTTGTGTATTATTAATTCCACTTGCCAAACACTTTGATCTAAGTCCTTTGCCAGTTGAAAAGCAGATGTGTATGAAATTCAGCATTTCATTGATGTACCATGGAGCCTTCTAAGCGCGACTCATGCTTTATTATTGTATTTTGTAACAAAAATTCCTAGAATTGGAATCTAGAGAGATTACACTTTTCTACTCAAATTCTACCAAAATGATTTGTATGACTTCGGATTTGATGTAACTATTTTGTCCATATACATGTGAAATTTCAATTGTTGAGTTTCGAAGTTAGAAAACTATTGTCACTTATTTAACCTATTAAATTAAAATTTATATTTTTAAGTAAATACTTTTAAATTCTATTCCGTTTATTTAAAACACCAGGAGAATTTTTTAATTCATATTTGTATAGACATTAAAATTTTTAAAGAAAGTTTATCGTGTTAATTATAAAAAAATCCAACGTGTCTCATTCTAGGTTTGAGATGAAAAAAACATCCGGACAGATGTACATCTACGAAATAGCAAAGATCACAAACGATCCTGAGGACGGGAAGTTTTGGTTATTGTATGTCCAGTCCTCCAATAACACAGAATCATTAGAACATTTATCTACTACCAGTAAGATATCTTTGAAATATTTTTAATGTTTTAAATGTATTTTTTAAAGGAATTACTTTCTTTAAATTTAATAGATAGGATTTATAATAATATTATTTTTTTTTTCTGCCCACTGTGGGGTTCCAGGCAATGAGAAAGCCGACTTCCTGGCTAAAAGGGGGCTTTAATCACACAAAAATATCTCGTCCCATACCCTTCCACTCTATCAAAAATCTCATCAAAAGATCAATTAAAGTCCGTGCTCAAGAAGACCTCTATAACCGTGTTTCCAAAAGTCCTGGAAGAATGCCATCCCAAATCTATGTAATGTTACAAGGCGTAGAACAGTCGCTCATTTCCGACTAGCCACAGGACATGACTGCCTGCGTAAACATTTTTACAGACTCAAAATTGTTCCTTCCCCGATATGCCCTTTCTGCAGCTCTGGAGAGGCTATGGACTCCACACATCTACTGCACTGTACCTCTCTGAGCAAGACTTTTTCTCGCCGAGCGATATTGGGAGGCTAGAGACATGTTAGATTAATGAACTCTGTTGCAGCATATTTTGTTGTTTTCTCTGTTCTTTTTTTTTTTTTTTTTTTTTCGTTGTTCTGTAACTGTTCATACTCTGCCATTGGAAATTAAAAAAAAATTTTTTTTTTTTTTTTTTTTGCAAAAAGAATAATAATGCATATTTTAATTTTGATAAATCATCATTGTACATTGATGTGACAGCAAATAGCTCTTTATTCTAGCAAATAATATCTAGCATTTAATAGCAAATAACTCTTATTTCTTAAATGGACCTTAATGGACTTATCCTGCAGAGAATTTGACCCTGTGCAGCATTTTTTACATAGGGTCCGTGCAATTTAATTTTGAGTAATTAGATCTAGTGGACCACAAATGTGAGAAACTCGTAGTAAAAAAAAAGAGTGTTTTTGGGGGGGGTTTCTCAGTATTATTTATGCATTATTTTCTTCAGCCTCATCTTCATGCAGAACGATGATTCGTAAAAAAGGTATAATCACATTGGAAGTTATTCTATAGTTCGCAAAAATCTTTTATCGGTCTTGTTGAATTGATTTCTAGATTATGATTTCTTGTTGATTTCTAGATTATGATTTCTTGTTGATTTCTAGATTATGATTTCTTGTTGATTTCTAGACAAGAGGTGTTTTTCTTTATGATTTCTTGTTGACAGCAAGTAGGACTGTCAGCCCTATGCACAGTGCTTTGTAGTCAAATGAGGCAGCGGCCTGCGGTTTAAAGTGGATTCCGAACCACTACAAACATCCATGGCATCGCCGTGACTCCAATCCGAAACCTGTGGCACCGAGAGCGCTATTTACTCAAGCATCAGTCCCCATTAACAGATACCAACTAATAATTAAATTACTTAAATTATGAAGTTATTAATTAATCATCTAAATTAAAAATTTATAAATTAATTATCAAAAATAAAAAAAAAAATTAATTAATTTTCAAACTGTGTTTTCGTTATATTTAACATTGACACTTTTACGCACTGAGTAATAGTTACACATAAAATTTAAATGGTAAATGTTTAAAAGTTCAACATATATAATGAATCATTGGAACAATAACTGTGAAATTTACTGTTAAGCTATTGACAATTAGGTAAACTCTTTGACGAAGAGTGTAATATTTCATTGATTATAAGATCAATCAAAATCTGTCATTTAAAAGTCTATGGGACAAAAGTTTATTCAGTTAATTGGAAGAAGATTCATTCTTTTCAAACTTTTTAATAATGTTTTCCAATCTTATTTATTAAATATAATTTTCTTAAATTATGTCATTTCAGGTCCTGAAGAAATTGTCATGAATGAAGGAGACGAACTTATATTTTGGTACAAAACAGCAAGCATTTAATATCTTGCTATGACATGAAGGGAATTTAAAATAATGCAGGGATCTTGTATGAATTGGCACTTTTAAATGCAATGATTTGTACTTATAAATGCCTTGAAATGTAAGAATTTTGTACTTTTAAAGTTTTTCATTATAAATCATAAAAAAGTTATAATATAGTTTTTGATGTTTTACAAATGTTTGTGACGAAATTTTATTGGAAGAAACTTTGTAAAAAAATTAAATTTGCACAAAAGTACTTACATAATAAAAGAATAAACTCCTGTTGAAGAAAAAAATCTGTTTAATATTGTATCTAAAACTCGAAAAAAAAAAAACTTGTTTTTTTTTAATATTTTGTAAATTTTCATGATCTTAGCAAATACATTTTATTTTCATTTCTGAAATGTATTCATATTTTTTTCTTTATTAACATTAGGAAATGTGAATGTTATATCCAATTTTCCTCTTGAAATAATAAGTTTATAATCTCAATATTTTCAAAAAAATTTTTCTTTCTAATGCAACTGGCAAAACGCAGACAGCTTGGTCTTGGATGCCTTAAGGCAAGTGCTGCACAGACGTACTCACTTTGCATTACCCCGGGGACGCGTGTAACTTGAAGATAAGCCACGGACGCGGAGTAACAATGCCCCCGCAACGCTCTACGATCCTATTAGACCGGGACCTACTTTTTAATGTGGATTCGAACCACTACAAACAGCCATGGCACCGCCGGGACTCAAACCTCGAAACCTGTGGTACCGAGCGCCAGAGCGCTAGCCTCTCGGCCATTCAGGCCCCCATGTTTTCAAACATACAATATTTTATTTTGGAAGAGAACTCATTCGATAATTAGAATAATAGCTCTGCGGCATTACTTTCATAAATAATTATGGCACATTTAAATGAATAAAAATGTGAAAAACTCCCACTAGTCAGTCTACTGATTGATGTGAAGGCATTTTTTACGTCTTCGTAGTGGCCACGATGTTTAAATGTTTTCAAAACTGTTTAAGTAATGCATGCCACGGACAGATTCAAACCTGTGACAAATCTGTGACCGGAATACAAAATTCATAGATCAAGTCATAAATGTCAATAGGTGACTTAAACTTATATTTTTATGAAGATGAAACTAGGAACATGATTCGACAATAGTATAATACAAAAGTAAAAAAAAATTTAAATATTAAATAATAAATTTGTATTTAGAACAAAATGGAAGTATAGAACTCTTAATCTAAATCTACATTATCAATCTACTTTTTTTAAAAGTATACCTAATCCATACACAAAAATTCAAAAGGTATATCACATGAGGATATAATAATATGATCTAATATGGATACCACATGAGTTATCAGAGAGGGGATCATGGGAGATATTTTATAAATCCAAGGGATATGACTATTTGCAACCTAAATATACATTATCGATCTAATTTTTTAATGTATATCTAACCCATACACAAAATTTCAAAAAGTATTGGATATCACATGAGTTATCAGAGAATGTTTTCTTTTTGTATTTATAGCGTATATTTATCAGATTGCCAGAAAGATCATTGAGAGAATGAAGGATTTCGGAAAATGAAATTCCATGGCTATTTTCCATGGTCTATCAAATCAGCAACGGTCTTGTGCTGGTGTAATAAGGTTATTAGTAGATGAATTTTCTTTTTTTTGCGATATTTCAAAAACATTTGCAAGGATATATCCATTGAAACTGACTATTGGCAATAGTGGTATAAAATATATATATAACCAGTTGAAATTAAGAATTTGGTGCTTAAGCATTTTCCCCACTGAAGACAACAAACAATTCAAAATGAGATACAGAGCTTGAAAAACACAAATTGAGTGTAATTAACAAAACCCCACGGCACCAAACAATAGCAAACATGCATGCCACCGCTTAGATTTGAACCTGAATCCTGCGGTACAAAAGGTCAGAAAGCAGCCGATTAGCCATTAAACATGTTGTACAAATTGTAAGACGCGCGCCATATATAATTGAACACCCAACTATTTCATTAATTAAATCTTCTTCAAAATATAAAGGTTAATTTAAAGATTACAATATAGAGAAAAAACTTTTTTTCGTGCACGAATACATTTATTGTGGTTTTAAATAAGAACGCAAAAATCTTCTTTCTTCTTCTTATTAAAACTCATTGAACAATATATATCAGAATAATATAATGATCATAAAAATTATAAAAAAATTAAAAAATCATTAAACTACTCAACAACTTCAATTTACAGTCTGTGAACGTACTATTAGCCTTTTATAAGTATTACGTATCTGTAATATTATAAATATTACCAAAAAATCTTATTATTATTAAAAATCTCGTTGAACATAATATATCAGAATAATATAATGACCATAAAAATTATAAAAAAATTTAAATTCATAAAAATATATCAGAATAATCATTAATCTACTTAATCAACAATTTAAATTTACAGTCTGTGAACGTACTATTAGCCTTTTATAACGTACCTTACCAAAAATACCTGTAATAATATATAAATATAATATCATAAAAAAAAAAAAATCTTCTTATTATTTCAATTTAAAACTCATTGAACATAATATATCAGAATAATATAATGATCATAAAAATTATAAAAAAATTAAAAATCATTAATCTACTCAACAATTTCAATTTACAGTCTGTGAACGTACTATTAGCCTTTTTTATTACTTACCTGTAATATTATAAATATTACCAAAACATCTTCTTATTATTAAAAATCATTGGACATAATATATCAGAATAATATAATGATCATAAAAATTATAAAAAATTAAAAATCATTAATCTACTCAACAATTTCAATTTACAGTCTGTGAACGTACTATTAGCCTTTCATAAGTATTACGTACCTGTAATATTATAAAATATTACCAAAAATCTTATTATTATTAAAACTCATTGAACATAATATATCAGAATAATATAATGATCATAAAAATTATAAAAAATATTAAAAATCATTAACCTACTCAACAATTTCAATTTACAGTCTGTGAACGTACTATTAGCCTTTTATAAGTATTACGTACCTGTAATATTATAAATATTAACAAAAAATCTTCTTAATATTTAAACTTATTGAACATAATATATCAGAATAACATAATGATCATAAAAATTATAAGAAATTAAAAATCATTAAGCTACTCAACAATTTCAATTTACAGTCTGTGAACGTACTATTAGCCTTTTATAAGTATTACGTACCTGTTATATTTTAAATATTACCAAAAAATTCATATTATTCCATACCAAAAAAAGTCATATAATGCATCTTGCTAAAGTGTCCGCAGTAAAATTTATAACATTGTTTGAAAAACAGCTAATTTTTTTTTTTTAAACAACAGGTATCACAGGAAAATGTTCATAGAACTAAAATTAACTCATAGTACGCCGACTTGTTTATTTTTTCAGCTATAATTCCTCGCGGTCTTCTTGGTTACACTACAGCTTTTCTTTATTAGCATGTTGGTTTAGAGAACTGGAAAACTTGACTCAAAACCCAACAAGAGAAGTCGAACAGAAAATATTGTGTCTGTGAAGGAGAGGAGCATAAAAAATATTTAAAATTCATATTCTTACAATTTGTTTTATTGTGAAGAAGGTGTGAACACCCTATTCCTCAGATGCTGAACGTAAAAGTTCTTATTTTAAACTGGAGTGCAAAATGTGGGTGCAATATAGCATGACCCCTATTCATCATATGCTGGAAAATGCTGAATTTGCTAGACATCTGCCATATTAAAATCTACCTCTGGTCGAGTTGTCCAGTATTTAAGAATAGTAAACTTCAACAAATCATAAAATAGCTTTAAAATTAAGATACTACTTTAATGGTGAATTTTTCTCTCACATAATCATTTACAACTTTAATTGAATTGTTGGTGATACAAACAGACCATTACAATGTTAAACTTACATTGATTTATCTAATTTGTTAACTTCTTATTTATTTATTTCTATCAAACAAAATGTTCAAAAAGACGGCGCAAAGATTTCTATCATTTCGCAATCCTTGTATAAAATGAAGACTTACAGAAAAATTTAATAGGGTAATTCTGAGCGGTAACGCATGTCTTAGTGACGTCTTACCAAGGTCATTTATATGAATACTTTGAGTTTTTGTAACTTTTTGATAGTGTTTGATTGTTAAAAATTAATTGGTTTAATAATTTTAAATGCTTTGAAATAAATTATAATTATCTGATACAAAAAAATATAACCACGGCCTTTCTCGATTCCGAATGTATAGATTTAAATCTCAGAAGCAATAATCTAAGAATACTATTGTAATACTCGCCATACAATGTTATGTAGATAAATCAGATAAATCTGGAACTATAGTAGAATTTTAAAGCAAGATACTGAAGTACACTTGATATATTTTTATCTCAAAGCTATTGTTTGGCCACAAGCCCTTTGAAGAGGAAGTGATTAACATTATTTAAATGAAAAATAAGGTTTAAAATTAATGTCTGTGTAATACATATCCAGAACTACTACACACATTTTAATGATTTGTGAACTTCATAAACATCAGAAAGTATAAAACAGATCTTACAATTTTGAAGAAAAAATTAATAAAATAGGGGATAGGACTCCTCTTACACGTCTTCTTACAAAAAATACAACTATCACAACATTAATTTCTATTGAAAATTAGGCAGTTTAGAAGACCTTATGATACTTTCTCTCACTTCTCCAACAATGTTGTTTTCTGGTACTGGTTAGTTCTAGGACATGGAAGGTGAAATTACCCATCTACGAATATCGTAGAGATTTCCTATATGATTTAGATCCATAGATCTTGCTGAGCTATCCGTCCATTCTACATCCTCACTTTCACGGAACAGAAGAGATCCTTCCTTCATCCCCCAATAAAACCACTGCCAATTGCACACCTAGAAAGGCGAGCGTACTGAATGTATCTTAGACATTGGTGGACAGAAATCGAATTCCTGCTTCTTCCAGACGAACGTACGTCGAGAATCAATGGGTAGATGAATCGATACTCATCAGGGGACAGATAGTTAACATATTAAAATCTGATCCATAGTCGGTGTTCTCTGGTACATGCTAAATGTTCTCTTTTATCTGCAGAAGTAACCATAACAAAAACAGAAGTCTTCTTATAAATAGATCTCTCTAATTTAGAACCTTCAATCCTTGAAATTTGGGCTGCTTGAAGGCCACAATAAAGATGAGAAGCTATTTCACTGTCGTTAAACCTAGCTTAATATAAACATTGATCTTCATTGCCATCGTGGCTTTTAGATGCCTTGCTCTTGCCTAAACTTTATTTCTCAATAGACATATTTTTCATTTCTTATCGTAAATAAAGCACAATTTTGGAGGCTACATTTAAATTTCTACCGACTGATGGTTGTTAGGGATTTGACTTTTGGTACCACATAGCTTCAAATTAAAATCCTAGATATGGAATGGATGCTTGTTAGTGAATCGGAATCCACTTTAAATTGTAGATCCAGCTCCATTTATCTCTCATGTGCATAAAACGACCATAGATTGACGAAGTAAACCATTTAATCTCTACAAATCTGTATTTTAGACTGACCGACATATAATATTTTACCGATTTGCCACTTTATTCCAACATTTGAACATTGGTGGTAATCATTTAACACCAATTTAATTTCACAGAATATTTGAAAAGAAACTCCTCGTTCAGAAGCTGGGGCCTGAATGGCCGAGAGGCTAGAGCTCTGGCGCTCGGTTCCACAGATTTTGGGATCGTGTCCCGGTGTTTGTAATGGTTCAGAATCCACTTTGAACTATAGGTCCCGGTATGTTTAGCCCTCGCGCACAAGATGACCGTAGAGCGACAAACCAAATCGTTCAGTCTCGTGAGCTTTTAAAGCACGCATGGTCTTCTACAAGCACTATTTATACTCACTTATTAGCGTAATGTATACTACATTGCGCACAATTTCATTAAGAAAGTTAACTATATATTTTGTTCACAATTTTTCGTTGAACAGAACAAAATAAGTAAAATCTGTTAAATTACATAAATAACTGTATTTCGCGAATTATTTGAATATCAGTGTGTAACAATCATGAATTAATAACAATGATGCAACTTTTGAAATATTTGATTTTGATATTAAATATTTTTACTAATATTTTAATGGTTTATGTGTCATAATGGTACACAAAGTTTGCTGTTGTGGTTGAAAATATAATTTTTCATAAAATTTCAGACAATGATGCAGAATTAAAGATTCCACTCCTATTATAACAAATATCTAACATATGTCTATCCTATTATAATATCTATGTCTAATAACAAGCTATCACTCAAATGACAGCAGATAAGCGGTATCATGTATATTCATATTAAACGCAATTAATAATTTCTTTAATGAGGACACCCCTGTCACTCAAATCTGACCGCAAATAATCAGTGTAATGGATAATGATATATCATGAAATTAGGGATTGTCTGTTTGACCTTCACATGTCGAAACAATTACAGATGAAATATGGACTACGACATGAATTGCTGCCTGCCTTGTGATTGGAAGTATCCACTCCTTTGAGAAGTGAGGGAAGTTGATACCCTCACTTTCTTTTTCTCTTGTTCTGTAAAGTGATTGAACAGACCGAAGTTTCCGCCGGATTACAAAAGTGTGCCCTTT
This sequence comes from Caerostris extrusa, assembly GCA_021605095.1. NCBI lineage: Eukaryota > Metazoa > Arthropoda > Arachnida > Araneae > Araneidae > Caerostris > Caerostris extrusa. Next base: position 42,672 of record BPLR01000360.1, on the reverse strand, counting down.
GTAATTTTGTGTATCAAGCAGTGTCATAATTATGGTCTGCAGCAGACCGGGTGCATTAGCTTCGTTCGTAACTCTGAAAATCTCCTTTGTATAATAACATTGGTATATGATCTACTGGATTTATATAATGATCTAACTTATATTTTTATTTTTCATTTCTTTGTATAATAACCCAAAGTTCTGTATATGTTCATCTATATTTATCATGGATAATATATATAATATATCTATATATAAATAAATATATATATATATATATATATATATATATATATATATATATATATATATATATATATAATGCTGGAAAATAATATATATAATGCTGGAAAATATGTATGATTATTTAAGTCTTGACGGAAATGGAGGACATTTCCTTTTTAGGATGTTTTTCAACAGAAACTTCTCCTTATTTGCATATTAATAAAAGCACCCATCAGAGAGACCACCACAGTTACATATTCTCTCAATAGAGATGTTGAATTTTTATTTTTTTAAGGATGTTTACAATACCCGAATTGAACTTAGATATCAACTCTTTCAACATGTATTACTCAATATATTTAGTTTAATCATTTATCTTTCCACAAAATTCCTTTTTTTTTTTTTTTTTTTTTTTTTTTGCATAACTTAATAGTTCGAGGAAGACCTCAAATGGAAAAATAAGATTTTAATTTTTTTTTTTTTTATTTTCTTTAATTAGGCATCTAGAAAAATTCGCTGATACATCATTGAAAGGAAACATAATAGCTAAACGTATATCGTATTACAAATTAATTCAGAGCGAGACAGTTGAGTACTCATCTTCCATCTAGAATTCATCAATGTAAACGCACTTATTTTGTAACTCATGAAGTAACTAGTCACCGTCTACAGTGCAACAATCGTCCTTTTAAGAAATTTGATATAAAATAAAAGGAGGGCTCTGTCGTGGGAATAGATTAGAAGTAAACAATTTCTCAGATTACAGTTTTAAATATTATTTTAAGATAAGTGTATGTTCGAAAGGACATTCTTTCTGTTAACCGAAACTCACCCAAGAACTTTTTTCAAAGATTAGCAGAACGTCGAGCAGAAAGCTTTGAAGAGTTTTCAATTATGATTCTCTTCAAGTATCTAAAGACCATCCTGCTGATATTAGCCTGTAAATTCTGTAAGTTTTCTTTTTGTTTCTCTGGAAATTCTTGAATAAAAATTCAGGGAAACTTTAAATAATATAATTAATTCAAGGAAATATTATAATTATTTCGAGGTAATTATTTGGAAATTTAAAAATTATGATAAATTATTAATAATAGAATTTATTTCTATGTTTTCTTGTTAGTTATATTTGTTTATATGTTTGCTTGATATTTTTATATTATATCCATTGTTAATCGCAGTCAAATATTAGATTTCTCTACTAGAAAAAAAGTTCAATATAAAATTATTAATTGTGCAATTTGAACTTTCCGACCATATTTTCAAAAATCATCTCACCAATTAAAAGCAAAAGAAGCATTATACTCTATCTAAATTATTATTTTCTGTCATTTAAAAATAATCAAATTAAACAAATAAATAAATAATTTACAAACAATAATTTGTAAAAAGAGTTATAATTTATTAAAAGTCTATTACAATTGGAAACAATATTTATTCTTTTCTGCAATTTATTTTTAAATGGATTTTTCTAGAAATTAGTATTACCGGAAATTAGTATAGCCGTAAATTAGTAAATTTATTAGTATTAGTAAATTAGTATAACCGGAAAACAATGAATTTAGAATTAATTAATCATTTTTATTAAATAATCTTAATATTATTCATTTAATTATTTTTAAATTACTAATTATAATTAAAAATAATTATTAAATTATATTTAATAAATATGAATTTTTAAACAAAATTAATTATTTTTAATTAAATATTTTAATTGAATTTTTTTAATTTTAATATTAAATTTTTTAGAATTATTCTAAAAATTAAATAAATGTATGAAATTAATAAAGAAACTGTCGATAAAGTTAGGTGTGGTAAATTGAATTTAGATAAATTAACTCAAAAATTGAAATTTTTTGAATGATATCTTTCAGAAAACTACTTATATCATCGCATGAATTTCGAAAAAATAGAAACAAAAATGTATCTTAAAATAAAATAATTTTGATTAAATTGTTTCTTTAAATATCTTTAAACACTTTTAATTACGGTAGTTAGTTAAAAAAAAAAAAAAGTACAAGACTTTCATCTGTTAAAATAGCAAAAAAGAAGTTAACCAAAGTTAAGTTAACATAAATCGTTGATATATCATCATTATCATTAAGTATTTTGTGTATATAATGTTATATGCGATAATTTAATAGAAATAATTTCTATTGCATTAATTAAACCTGTCTTACTTTAATTTTTAGTGATATGCGACGTCCTTTAGGAAATAAAGAATATGCATTACTTAAAAGATATGTTTTTAATGATCATAATTGTTAAAATAACTTAATTAATAAATTTAATTGATACATTTCTTTGTCTATTGACAAAAGGATATTTTATATCAATTAAAAAGGTTTGGTTTCGTTTATCGCTCTACAGTTATTTTATGCAAAATTTGGGCTACGTACAGTTAAACATGGATTCCGAACCACTAACAAACGTTCATGCCACCGCCAGGATTCGAACCTGAAGCCTGTGGTACCTAAAGCAAGAGACAATTGGAAATCAGGCAGCTTCATTTAAACAGAAGGAATTAGTATAATTTTTTTGAACAATAACAGCATTTATATGAAAAATGAAGTGCTGGAAATTACATACGAATCAAATATCAAATCCATGCGATCTTCATCTGATGTTTTATTGTCATTCTAACATACAAAGATATTCATAACATTGTATATTTTTTAATATTTTTACGATAGGTTTAATTGTTGTGATTTAACTATCTCTCAGGCTCTTGGTTAGACGAAGAAACATACAAACCATAAAGAAAAAAAAAAAACGTAAAATATTTTCATTCAGCATATGCATTCAACTACACGTGCAAATCTTTCGTTACTATAAGTAGTAATCTTTCATTACTATAAGGGTAGTAATTACTATAAGTAGGTAATGCAGCAAATGAGTGTATATTCTAGGCGCCGACACTATTTCAATGTGCTTTATAAATGCTCAAGGCTCTGTTACACACAGAGACGTATTAAAGCATTAATGAACATACTATCAACCTACTATAAAGCACCATTGAGCCTACTATAAAGCATCTATGACATACAAGAAGTCAATAAAACATCTATGCTACGCAATAACAAAGTAATTCTGGTGCAAATACTAAATGCGTTCATATCTAAAAAGTTTCTAAAATACTAAAGACTTGCATTGTCACATTTGGTTATGGTTTTTTTCAGGTTTCGTGTCAAGTGATGAATGTTCCATACAAACTAGTTGTGAAGGGATTATAGAAGAATTAAGACATACTTACAATTTTGAAAAGTGTTGGAAGATTATCGTTCCTCCAGGCTCTTTCGTGCAACTCAGTCTAGAAAGTTACAAATCAGATCGTGTGAGTATTAATTGCACAACCATTATTTAAAAAACCAAACTGTAAACAGAATTTAATTGAAAGAAATTTATAAATTTCCTTTTTTTCAATTAATTATACTGCAAATCAATTTGTTTTTCATATTTCTATTATTAAATAGTTTTTTTTTTTTTTTTAATTCAGGAAAACTTAACATTTCATTTGTTTTATATTTCTTTAGACATGTAATTATACAAATAGACATGTGGTCATATCGCTATTTTCATAAGTGTTGGCAAATTATTGTTCCTCAAGGCTCTTTCGTGCAACTCAGTCTAGAAAGTTACACATCAAATTATGTGAGTTATAATTACACAACCATTATTCGAACAATCAAACTACAAACAATATGTAACTGAAAGAATTTTATAAATTTCATTTTTCAATTAATTATACTGCAAATCAATTTGTTTTTCATATTTCTGTTATTAGATATTTTTTTTATTTTGGGAAAACCTAACATTTTACTTGTTTTTATATTTCTTTAGGCTTGCTCTTATACAACTTTAACAGTTACAGTACTTAACAGAAACGAGCCATATTCTTTTTGCCCTTCACAGTCCGCTGTGATGCCCATTATTGCATCTGATGATGTTATAATAAACTTTAAAATGTATCATCCTCATCATTCTTTTGATACTTCATTTACAATGCAATATAAAATGGGCAAGTATTTCTTTATTATCATCACAATAAAAGATTAGCGAAAAATAAATTTCTCATTTCAATTTTCAGTTCTCTTTCATTATTGTTATATTATGGCTCCAAAGTTTAAGAGAAACCATTTATATGGCGAGCTTGTCATTTACTTAATAGAAATAGTTAAAAATTTACAGGTATATAACGTTGTACTACACATAAAAATGTTGAATAACTACTTTCATTTACGCAAGATTTCACTAATAGAGTGTAAAAATATTATTAATAAGGAATATATATTATTATAAATATTTTTGTTACTTTTTCCAGCGCTTGAATTGAATTGTTTCATACTGCAGTTATGGAAAATTTAGAGAGCCACAATATTAATTCATTTTTTTCTAAATGGAGGCACTGAAATATTATAAAATTTGAAATATTATACATTTTCACAAATATATAATTTCACGTAACTTTTTTTGTCAATTTATCATTACTCGGGAATAGTGCATCAAATTTTAGTAGTATGGATTTGTGAATAATAATCCTCTCTGTCAATTTTCTCAACAATTGATATTAAAATGGTCTAAATATTGTTTTTCGGAAAAAAAAAATCTTTTATCAAATCATTTTGTATTTGTTGGGAGGTAATTCTCGGTTACATTTTATATCTAAATTGAAATTTTGAGTTAGATCGGTAATAAAAATAAAAAAAAAGTTAAAAAGTAAATTTTGGATTCTTTGCGAATAGCCTTAGTTTCAACATATTGCAGTTTTAATTCACTTTCCTAAATGGAGGTACTGTGTATTAAATAAAATTTGAAATATTATACAATTTTCACAAATATATAAAGTTACGTAAATTTACTTCTGTCAATTTATCGTTACTTGGAAATAGAGCATCAAAATATCAAAAACTTTTCGGTACTTCAAAGTAGAATGTAGAATTATTACCCGGGATATAACCCACGGATCTTGGCACGCGACGTAAATAGCAATGAAAAAGATAAAGCCGAATACATTTTGCTAATTAAATACACAAATAACGTGTAAGTTTTCGTAACGTGTCTAAGATTTTAAGTATTAGTACAAGAATAAGCAATAGTTTTCAGTAACACGTGTAAAAGGATGGCGATTATAAGGAATTAAATTTAAATAATAATGATTAAAAAACTATTAAATAGATGTATTTAAATAGTAATGCATATATTTACCTTAAATGATTATTAATTATTTTTACGCTGAAAAATATGATGAGAATACTGTGTGAAAATTTCACCCGACACAGAACTCGTCAGGCAACAAGTAAGAAATGCCCATACCTTTAAAAAATGACTTACCGTACAGGTTGTTATAAAAAAAAAGCTCCTATTTAACAAACCAAGTTGGATGAAATATCGTCATTTAGTTATGCCAAATTGGCACCTAAACAGAGATTTGGCAATCAGCTTATACTATGGGCATGGATGTTCCTGAAGCACGCTAACATCCTTGGCGCGCATGACGATTTGGTTTGTCCCTCTGTGGTCTTCTTGTGCACACTTTAGGTTAATTACACCGGGATTTACTGTTTAACGTGGATTCGAATAACTAACAAACATCTATGGTACAACCTGTTACTGAAATCCTCCGTGATTCTGACAGAAGCCTGTGGTTCCAAAGTCACACAGCGCTAGCCATTTTGGCCAACAGGCCGCGCGTATGAAGAAGAAATGGTTTTTGCTCCGTTATTCAGGTTGCAGTATGTTTCAGCATCATCAGTTTCTCACAAAAATATCAAAGCTTTTCTGTTTATAAAGCAAAATTTTTAATTTTGTAAAACAAATTCTCCTTTAATTTAATAATAAAATTATTCAAATTCTAATTATATCATAACCTTGACATACGAATTTTCTATCCCATTTGTGTCAATAGAATATATGCACTCAAAGCCGATATGTTATGTGAATTTTATTTTTCGCTAATCCTTTATTTTGTATATTATAATTTATTTATGATAGAATAATTATTTTTATTTTGAAATTATATATTTATATTATGTAATTATTATTTACATAATTATCTAAATGAAGCCTACATAAATAACATTTGTTTTTGCGTTGCAGATTAATTCAAATGGGAAACAAAATTAAAAGAATATCTTTCATTTTGCTAAATTCAGTTATAACTGATATAAAACTGAATAAAATGTGTATCAGTAAAACAAGAATACATTTCGATATTATTTTAAATATGTAATAATAATATATTAGTCATTTAATCACATAAATATAAATCAAATAGGATTACTTCCAATTGAATATTTCGCATATTAAATTATTATTGCCTTTTATTCCAAAAATTAACTTAAGTATGGCAATTGCATAAAGTATATATAAACGCCTAAACTTCTTGTTATATCATCCTCTAATAGAATATTTGCATTTCTGATTGTAACTACTTCAAGTTCTTATTTCATACAGATATATTTCGGGTATTGCTTTCACATAAATCTTATTTATTTACTGGAGATTTAAATGCGATATCATGCAATTTCTGTTTGATGCTTTTAATAAAGAAATGTTCCAATAATTACATTTCTTTTTAATACATTTTTGGCAATACATTAAGAAGAAAATCCGTATCGATTTTAAAATATCTCTCTAAATGACTTTTGAAATGTTTGACAAGGCGAAGTATATTTAAAAAACTTTAACATTATAGTTCGTTACAAGCAGATACATTATTTGAAAAAATATTAGGGATTTTGAAACATTTAATTATTTGGTCAGAAATTTTTAAATACCTTGTATTGAGGATATATATATAAAAAATGTTTGCTTGAGTAGGTGTTATTTTATGCACGCTAGTATATATAAAAGATAACCATTTTTAAAAAATAGGTACATTTGAACAATATTGGATAAGAACTCTAAATTCTCAGTAACATTTTCACACATATAACAAACTGTTTCTCTGTATGAAAAAACATCTGTGCAAAAATTTGTCCACGGTCAAAAAAGCAAGCTTCAAATATCTGTCTAAACTTGGTCATCAGTGGCAAATTGTCTCATCTAGATGTTCTTTCAATTTACCAAACACTAGAAAAATTGTTCTACCTGAACGATAGGTTCGATGATCGAGATCTGTAATCTGGATCTATGAAGCATATGAGTTGTGAGAGTGGTTTGATGTTCTGGTCCACTTGTGTTAAAGATAACAAAGAAATTTCTCATCTTTTCAAGCCTCTTGTTCTTCAGCTAAGTTTCTAGTGTTTGACGACAGTAGTTCATAAATTCAAAATCAGTAAAAATAACTCATTCGCAGTCGGATGACTCTGTTGATAGGTTGATGTACAAAGACATCATCTTCATTGCAATTGTGATAATCAATTGGTGACAGACCATGTAAGGAGAATTGTCAACTAACTTTCTCCGACTTATGTGGAAGGTGTGCTGAACATCGTGTCTTCCACCGTCTCCACCATGTATCTGGTTCTAGTCGTTTTCGGCGTACTTGCATTTCCGCATTGGCCAAATCTATGCAGCCATAATGAAAATACTTACACCATTTGAGTATTTCTGGGCTGAACAGCATAGGTGATATATACTCAAAAGTATACAATAACGATATTTCATTATGAGACTCCAAATGTATAATCCACTTCTCCAAAAAAAACTTGTTTCACTTAAACGTAGGTAAAATAAGTTTCAATCAAATGCAACAATGCTTGTAATTGCCAAAATAAATATGTTACTTTAGGAAGCTGTGAACAAGAACTTAATTGTGGAGCTTAGTGTAACTTAATTGTGGAGCTTCTGTCGTACATGCATTATATGATTATAAAAATACATCTTAAAATAAAATTTCAATGAATGCATTACAAAGGGTAAAAAAATAATTCTGGTAAATAAAGCAGTTTCTTTCACACTATTCTGCCTCACATTTACTACATTTTATAATATGCAAAAAAACATATAATTTGATTTTCTAACAAAAGATGAATATATCACTATACTACTAAACAAGATGCTTGGTATATTTAGCAAATGATTGTGTGCCATAAACAGTTTTATTCGTGTTATTCCAGAGAGTTTTCTTTGTTCTCAAGAAAACAGTTTCAAGTGTTCCCGTAGTATGTGCATTCCGCAATCCCAAGTGTGTGATGGAGTTAAACACTGCTTTGATGGAATTGATGAAATAGGATGTGGTATGTAAATATTTTTTAATATTGTTTTTCAGACTATATGGTGGGATTTTTAATTTTTTTTTTCTCGAATTTGTTTCGTGCTGGATTTGTTCATATTTTCTTATGAGTAAAGGTGATTTCTAAAATGAAAAAAAAAAAAAATAATGGTAAGACAGAATGTTTAATTTTCCTATGGGGTGTAATTTCGATAAAATGATATTAAGAATAAATGTAGGTGTCATTTTCGGCTGGTAATTTGTGTTGCTGTCCCTAATTTGATAAGCAATGAGACTCCATAATAATTATATGCATCACGCATCAACAATCAGAATGTGTCGTGGGAGTTAAGAAATTAAACGATAAGTAATTTTTGTGAAGCATATGTCAAAAAAATAGGCAATCCAAAATATATTTATTTTATTTTACAGCAGAGTCCTAAATGTTTTTATTATGTAAATCCCAAAGTTTAAAAGAATTGCACAATAAATTCATAAAAAAGGATAGTTTCAAGAAGCCTAAGTGCCACCTATCCTAAATTTGTATGACACACACAATTTCAAAACCATAATCGATTTTCCTTTTTGAAAGCCGTGATTGCAATGCATGTTTCTAATTAATTTCAATCTACCTTACATGCTAGCTATGTTCTTTAAACGGGAATCAAGCAATCCTGCTATACTTTAATTTTAGAAAAAGTAGTCAATTTTGGTCAATGTGCTTAGTTGTAGAAATATTCAAAAATTAAAGATGATTTTCCAATGAGATCCATCTTTTTTTTTTTTTCTCCATTTACTATTTTCGTTTTTCCAGAAACTGGTGTTTTTTTTGCTGTTCAAGGTATTAGCGAAAGTCGTAAAATTGCCACTAAATGGTTGAAGAACAAATGGTCAAATTCATCTGTGTGGCAGGAAAATACTCATAGAGGAATTATTGCATGGTATTTGGCGACCGACAGAGATGACACAGACATAGAAGAAAAATTGATGGTAAAACAACTTGAGGTTGAAACTCTGGCATCGCTTTTGAGGTAAAAATTATACATTTAAATTTATTAATAAATCAATAAGTTTTTTTTCGAAATCTTTGTTGATATCTCGAATTCATAGAAGTCGGAAAACATCCGTTATATTTTACAAAGTTTCTTTTCAAATATTAATTTACTACTTCAAATTTTGAAAATACTTATACACATTTAATTCTCCTTATTTTATTTTAAAAGTGCGTTCTCATATGCAGAAATTTGTTGTATATTAAAATATGACATTTATATGTTTTAATAATATTTTTATCGTTTCATCAAACTTTACATTAACTTAAAATTGCTTTTTAAATGAAATACCTGATTTAATATTAGCAGTGGCTTAAAATACTGAGGCAAGGAGATTTTAATTAAAGGTTTTCCACTCCATTACTCTAACTTTAATACCTCAAATTAAATCTACTTATTTGATGGTATTTTTTATATTTCTAAGCAGGAAATCGGTGTTTTCTAATAATTAAAAAACACTTTTTCTAACTTTTGCTAAATTCTACATCTGTCTTAGATCTTTTTCTTCTTTCATGATTCATGCAAACTCGAAAACAACTCATTGTTATACACTCATGTCCATAAATTAAGGATAATGAAGTTCAGGCAAAGAAAGAGACAGAAGCAAAACAAATTTGACTTATTTGTAAAGTCTATTTATTAAACAAAAGGTAAAGAGCAAAAAGATGCTATATGTTTGAAATAATTAATAAAAATTGCGATTTTTACTGCCTGGAGCAAATTTCAAAAAAGAACCTATTTACAAAAACAGTATAACATGGTTAGTATGATGGTTAATATGGAGTATGTCTCCCGGACGATGCAATACAGGTCTTACAACGCCTAGGCCTGCTGAGTATCAAACTATCAATCTGATCTTGGGAATATTACACCACTCATCAAGCAATGCCATCCGAAGTTCCGATTGACCGGTGGGAAGGGGTTGACGGGCTGAAATTCGCAGGCCAAGCATATCCCAGACATGCTCTATTGGATTTAAATCCGGTGAGTATGCTGGCCAATCCATACAGGTGATATCCTCCAATTGAAGGCATTCGTCTTCAATGTTTGCACGGTGAGGACGGACGTGGTTATCCATAAATAGAAATTCAGCACCCATGGCTCCCGAAACAAACGTACATGTTGTTCCAGAATGACATCCCGATAAATGTGGCCTGTCATCGTTACACTCTGAACATGCAGGTCAGTTCTGGAACCAAGAATATTTCCTCCCCAAACGAGCCATTCTGCACCACCGTAACGGTGTCGTTCAATGGTATTCTCTTGGTGGTAACGAGTACCTGGCGCTCTCCATATGAAAGTCGGGCGAGAATCAGACTGCAAACTAAACCTGGACTCGTCGGAAAACATCACACAAGACCACTGTTGCGGTGTCCACAATGCATGCTCTCTACTCCAGGTTAATCGCAGGCGACAGTGAGTTGCCGTAAGTGGAACACATCTGATAGGCCTACGAGCATATAGACCAATGTGCCCTAAGCGTCTGGACACGGTCTGCCTTGAAACTGTCGTGCCGGTAGCTGAAGAGAGCTGACGAGACAGGTCTGATGCTGTGCTCCGTCTGTTTCTTTTGGCAGTAACTGCTAAATACCGGTCTGGGCGATTCCAAGTTTCTCGGATACTTCCAGCTGGGTACGTCCACATTCCAGTCGTCCGATAATTCTACCACGTCAAAAATCATCCAAATGCTTCCTTTGTGCCATAACTATGCGGTTATTGCACTGAAAGGCTTTTAAAGTGCTTGTGAACAATTTTACTTCTTTGCCACCATTCCTTATATACCCCTCTTACACTCTCGTCATTGTGACGTACTATACGAGCCATCTGGTGGTTTCCTGTAATATGAATATTCTTCTTCAAGATGTGTTGATAATTCTACAGGTGAAATTTTTTATTTTAGAGTTCAATTTCTGTGTGATTCTGAATTAACCTTAATTTATGGACATGAGTGTATTTCAGCATCTGAATCAGAGAATCTTAAAATCAAAAAACTTAAAAACTTCGAAGTTCGAAACGAATTTTATACTTTTACGACTAAGATTTTCTCGATAAATCACTATCACTATAATCACTAATGTTATACTTTTCGGTTCTTTATATTTTTATTATTCTGAGTAATTTTATATTTTATGAATGCGATACATACCTAAATTAAAAACTCATAAGCTATCATGTTAAAATAAATTTTATGAAAAATTATGATATAAATAGTGAAATGTTTTATGCACATAAATATTTCGAAAATTCATATATTGAACACAAATACGTAATAGTGAATTATAAATAAAAGCAACCATGCGTTACATATAGTATATCTTAAAGTGATACATATTGAATAAGGTTAATTTAATTTAGAACCTGAGGTTTAATTTACATATTGAATGAGTATAAACCCGGAGCAGCTCCCTAGAATGATGGAATGTCGATACAAAACGTTTCAAACAATCTATCATGGCAGTTGCTTAATTTGCTAACTTATGAAAAACATTTGTCTACAATGCACAAACTAAAAAATTTATTCTTTTCCTCTTGCTCCTACACCATGTCGTCAACTAGAGCACGAATTAGGCAATAATGAATATGTCGTTATTGTACTAATGGCGGTGCTACAACTTGAAATCGTTCGATTTAAAACCGTAGATAGGTAACAAATTCGGCATTACCCTAAATACTTAACAACAGCCTACCATATCGCTTATTTGGCCACCAAGGCTATGAACGAACAGTTCTAAGCGGTCGTATCAAAGTTTTCTCTCCTCCCAATCAGAAAATTTGTCCGGCCAACAAGTTTTTGATGTCTATTACAGGAATAAAAAATTGTAACTTACGAATTTCACTTCGCTTGTATTGAACCCAGGTCTGCGGCCTGATGGCCACTTTGCAGGCCCGCTGGCCTTTGGTATCACCGGTATTCGGTTCCAATCCCGGTGGTTGGATTTATATTTGTTAGTGATTCGGAATTCATGTTAAAATGTAGGACCCGGTCTAATTAGCTCGATATGTACAATAAATTTACAGCAAAGCGATAAATAAAATCCATATCTATTAACTCGGAAAATTCTGCAGTTCGTTCAAGACACATAGTAAATATATTTTACTTCAACAACAAAAGATTTCTTGTTACGCATAACTTTTAACAAACAATCCCCGGTCAAGTAATAGGTTCATTGATCTTCGAGAAGATGTTCAGGAATTAGTGATCTATATATACTTGAAGATGGAACAACAGGAAAAAAAAAAATTCTCAGACAGCCTGATTCGATCCAAAACACGAATCTTTATTCAGTCTTTTTGCAGAGTACTTATTCATGTTGTTTTTATATTGCAGAAATGATACCAGCCCTTTAACTGTTAATCAGCTGAGTATGTTCGTTAATGCCCTGACTGTAAGTTGCCGAGATCCACGAAACTTTCATGGATTCGATTTAGTGAAGATTTTGAAGCAACAAACTGAAGTTTCTTCTTTGACAAATCACCCTACTTCGTATCTTGCCCTCTGCAATGCTGGAGAATCCCTACCAATCAATGCAACCAGTGAACTGAGCAAAACTTTGAATAGTAACTCAGAATATCCTTTTCTTCTAGGTATATGCCATATTGAATTATTATTAATCTTTAGGTTTTTTGTAATAATTCAAGGTTTAGGTTATAATTCAATTTTTTATGGGTGACTATGTTTTCTATATATTTTTTTTACTGTTGATCTTAACTAATTTAATAGATTAATTCAATTATTATTTTGAATCATGTGTAAGATTAAACTATTCAAGAGGACATTTTACAATGATTAAATCGATATTCATATTCGTTATTTATTTATAATTATAATTAATTATTATTGTCAATCAATCATTACTGATATTCTCAGCAGATACTCATGTTAAAAATCATATTCTCCAATTCATATTCACATTTCACATGTTTAAATTCTCAATAATGTGCATAAATATTTACAGCTACCAACTTAGGTAAACCTATGCTTATAGTATTATAGTCATTCTTTTCTGGAAGTTATAAATTTAATAAAAACGCACTTTTTTTTTTTTAATTTTTTTTAATTTTGAAATGAATAAAATTCGAAAAAGAAAACTTTTACCAAGCAACAGCGTCACATTTATCAAGATTTAATTTGTTTTCTATATGTCAGGCAGAAAACAATGTCAACTAAGGCCAACTATTTAGAAACTGCAAATTTATTTCACTAGATGGTTATGAAGTATAAAAAGTCATTTACCTTACTAAATCGTAAAAATAATTGAGTAGCTATAGAATTGTTTCAAATTTAAATGAAATTTTTTTGAATGTTGGCAAAAAACGCAGCTAAGGATAAATAGATAATTTTAACAATAAAATAGCGATAATTTTTACACTGAAGAATCAAATGATAATATTATATCATTCAGCCAGTGGAAGAAACCATGCCAAGCTTTTTAGTAAACATCACGATCTGACATTATATTCATTAGCTGTTTTTCTGCCGACAATCGGTAGAAGTTTTCAATTGTTTTTATACCTAAGAATGAAATAAATTGGTACTACAAATGTCAAATATCTTTCAATAAATATAAAATTTTATGACTTTTTTTTTTTCATTAACAGATCTGCAAGCTGCCACTATTATGGCACTGTCTTGTCTGCGTAACAGCAGTCAAAACCTTCCAAATATCTCTTTTCCACAAACTGATTTTGAAAATACAATAGAAAGGTTCAAAACTTTTCAGAAAGATGATGGTAGTTTCGGAAATATCTACACGTCTGCAATTGTCACTCAAGTAAGTAGATTTTCAAATGTTAATCCCTTCGATTTCATTTGAAAAAAATGAATTTCATTGCTTCTAAATTTTATTAGTTAAGTGAAATAAGTTATTTCGTATATTTATGCATTGGCGTATTTGTGTACATATATAAGAAACATATTTCACGTATAAGTTGCTCTTTTTTATTGAAATTACGAAGAATCCTTTTGCTTTACAAAATATCACACGATTGTTTAGAAAAGTAGTTACAAATAAATCAATAAAACGAATTCAAAATATTGAAGAAATAAATTTAAGAAAGATAATCGTAGAAAAGAATATTTTTTTTTAAAAAATTGTGAAAAATTTCAGAAGCATTCAAGAAACAATTGACAATTTTCCAAATGACATTAAAAGTAAGATTCTTATTAAAGCCTAATACAGATAACATAAGGTGTGCTTTAAATCACAGACCATAATTAAAACAAATTCAATTCGACAATCGAAGATCTACGTCATTGATATCATCAAATAGGCTTCTGATTATGTTTCAAGTATGAAATAAATTAAGCTGCTTCTATATAAGTCTCAATTAATTGTTTGGAATTGAAATTAATAAACAACCCTCATTCCTACGCTTTCAGTTGATTATATACCTAGTAAATAACCGGACAAAGTAGATACAATATCTACTGAAAACAAGACTTTAGCATTCCGGTCGACATAAAACAGACAGCTGTCTGCTTGAAATATTGCGATGACAATGTACTAAAAGAGCGTATGATATCCTTTGTAGTCTTCGACATATCGCCGTCGCTGATATACATTGTTATTACATATTACAAACAATGCAATGGATCTTTAAAATACACGCAGGAAATTGGCCTTCATTACAATTGCTCTAAAACATAGACAGTTATCTTTGTTGTTGATGTTAAAGCAAGACTTTCTACAAGCTCTTGATATGACATTTCTTGTACCCATTATAAATATAAGTATCAAAGTTTCAGGATAAAAAGTAATTCACACAAGGAAAATTCAAATTTTTCCAGTAAACAGGCCCACCATGGGGCTGATGCGCCAATGAAGAAAAAGAATATATATATGTCTTCAGATTGTATCGTAATTTGAGTGTAAGGTTGATCATGATAAGAGGATTACTGAGTAGGTTACAGGTATGAATAAAATGAAGCTCTTATATTAATAGACGAGCGAATGAGACAAAAATGAATATATTGAATTACGTGTGAGTTTTATTGGCACACTGTTTTTTGTCTTAAGAGGTCTACACTTGCATCAGATTTTCTCTATAAATAGCTAAAGACTGAAAACACACTGTCTATCATAATAGCAATATAATATAAAAGTTGTATCGTGTTCATTAAATACAAATTATTATCCTCTTATAAAACAAATCTTTTTTTGCAATTTTATATCTTGAATGTTGCAGGAAATGACAAATTAAATTATTTATTCAGAAAGATTTAATTCTTAATTAGACTGCTTGACTAGAAAACTATACACTTGATTTTAATTCAATTTATTTATTATTTTTTATTGTAATCTTATAATTTTTTTCACTGTAATTTTGTATTGAAATTTTTTATTGTAACTTTTAATGTATTAATAATAATTTTTCATTCTAGGCTCTCCTCTCAGCTGAACAGGAAAGTAGTAAAGATTTGAATCTTATTACGGCAGTGAATCATTTGATGAAGCATTTAAACTCTTCAAACGTCGACTTTCTTGCAACCTATTTGACATTACCTATTTTAAACGGAAAAACCCTTTCTGATATTAGAAATACTAATTGTTCTGATGGTTTTAAGCAAAAAATATGAAGGTGAAAATGATTAATATTTTATCTAATGTAAATTGTCAACTGTTTCTAAGTATTGTAGTATGGAATTAAAGAATGCCTTAAAAAATAAAATTACTTAATTTTCTTTTTCATCGAATTAAATAACATCTTAATTTCTACAAATGTTTTGAATTTTAGTATAAAGTTGTTTATACACAAGAATTTTTTTCATGCATAAAATATGTAATAGAATTTTAAAAAATTAAAACATGGTATTTTATAAGTTCTATTTACAATTTTAATATTTCAATTCAGTTTTCCTAACTATACCTAAGCACACACATTATGCGAATATTCGATCGGTATTTGCTCCTGATGCACCTGAAAAACATGATTTGTTCCTGATGTTCATGATGAACATGACGATCAATCAAAAATAAAAACTCCAGAAAAAAATAATTTTTAATTATATACTATTTGTAGTTCGCAAAGTTGCTATTTACAAATGTTAAACTTTACAACGTTGCAGTTATTTACCGTTAAGCAAACGTGTTACAGTCATTTAGCGGTAAGCAAACGTTGTAGTTGCGAAATCTTAAACAGTAAGAGCTTATATATATACATTGTGTTAATTTAAACTTTTGAAATAGAAGCCACAATTTCATCTTTTATCGTATATATAGTAAATGATGTCTCTATTTTAATTCGAAAAAAATAATGAGTATTTCGTATCGTTATTGAATTTTGAGTTAAACTTATGAGTATCCCGAATAATCAGCCAATGAACAGTTATAAGTCGATATTAATTACGAAGAGTGCCTTTGAGGAAACCTTGTCTGTATTTTCATTTCATGTAGTTGAAAGCTCTGAAAATTCCTGACAAATTGGCTATTGATGTAAGAGCATTATATATGAAAAACTTAAACATATGAGTAATTTATTTTACAGTAACTGTCATGTTTCAGTAAATATCACTTAATATTAAGTCAATATATTTATTTAAAGGTATTTCGGTGGAAGGCGTGAAAAATAAGCTTGGGCCCAAAATACGCGTACAATACTCACTTTACGTAGGTGACGAGAAGGATATAATCCACACTATATGGCTTAGAGTACCTGAGAACATCACAGTGTATGAAGTCATGCAGTTGGCACAAGTCGCAGATAATAAATACAAGTAATGCTTCTTTTGTATACCCTTTCTTAAAATATAAAATAGTAAATGTAAATCTACTTAAAATTTGAATTAAAACTCATAATAATTATTAAATTTTTATCTCAAGAAATACTGAAGGACACTAAAGTCTCGGGCTGCCAGCAATTTTTAAGCTGGCTTGTGCAGAGAAATACAATGATCAAGATCTCTAAATTTGGTCAATATTGAAATCTCATGTTGTATAACACCACGAAATCGGAATTCTCAAAGGAAAGGTTTTTTGTCGATTGGTTAGTGTTCAGAACGTGTGAACTGTGTGTCTAATAGTCAGCGTCCTGCAGTGCGGGACTCAGATTCCCTTTTTTGAAACAGTATGTTTAACAAAGCCGCCAGTGGATTTAACCTCAACCCAATACTCGCACACATTGACACTGAGAGACGAGTTGGGCACACTGTGAGATCTTTGTATGCAAAGGAAACCCACTTTTAAATTTTCCGTAATTGGATATACTCTTTCAGCTGGTTGTCTGGAACTCAAGTGCAGTAATATCCATGAAAATGTAGCACCAGAATAGTAGCCGCTTTGCTCCGCTTAATTCAGTTCCACATAGTGTAGGGAAAATTCAGCTTCCAGTGTCATTACCATTAATAATTTAATATTCTTATTAAATTATAATAAAAGAGTTAAAAACAATTTGTTTCTAAATTTATTTTATTTATTTTTATTTTTAGTACTTATACTTCCTTCTCATATGTGTAATATATTTTTATGAGTATATTTTCAAAGGTACTTTTTCTTTTCATGCTTTACAGTTTAATTCATAAATATTAAATATTTTATTGTGTAACTTATTTTATTTCACTCTATCAAATTCTCTAATTTTGTTTTTCAGATTTCAATGGAAGAAAATGGGAGAGAAACTTTATATCTACGACATAGACAACATAACAAATGATTTTGAGAATGGCCAATTCTGGTTGCTGTATTTGGGACAAAATAAAGAATCTATGACACATTTGACAGAAAGTAGGGATAAGTATTTCAATTTCTGTGCTTTCAATATATTTTGCAATAAATACTAGTTAGAGTCTTCGAATTAATTACTATTGATATCCATTTTCTTATTAATGAAGAAATAATTTAAATTGATAATTGAAAACGAATATCTTTTTTTCATACCATTCAATATCTTGTGACAAATTTTATTACGACAAATTAGTGAATTATTAGTAAATTCATGACAAATTAGTGATAATTTTATTATAACTAATTTGCTGATATGATCGACATTTATTGATATTTTTTAATTTTCTTCTATTCACAAAATATTGCCTAAATTAATTAAACATCTTTTATTATTACTTTAATCCTCTTTTAAACATTATTTTAATATTTTATTGTTTAAATTATTTTAAAACATGATGTGTTTTTTTTTTAATAAATTGCACCTTGATGTTTGAAATAAAAAAATAGAAAATGGTAGCTTTATAATATTTATTGCTTAATGTTGCATGATAGAAAATCAATTAAAAAGATCTCAAAATTCTCTTATAATTTTTTAACTAATTATAATTTTTAATTGATTCTAATTTAATTGCGGTAATTTCTGAGTTTTCTCTATAGATATCTTTTTTTTTTTTTACTGTTAAAATATGATTTTGTAAAATTCTACATGAGATTTTTCATTTGAATTTGACCGGCAAATAGGATAATTCTTTGTGCATTAGTTACTTTTAAGCCCTCAAACATTAAATTTTTAAAGAAATTATAATTTTTAATTGATTTTAATTTAATTTAGTACATTTTGTTTTTTGCTATAGACATCTTTTTATTAAAATATCATTTTTTTTTTTAATTCTTCATGGCATTTTCCCTTTGAATTTGACGTGAAAAAATGATAATTCTATCTAGCTTAGTTAATTTTAGACCCTCAAGCGTTATTTGTCTTTATAAACTATCAGAAGTATCTAACATAAAATCAATACCATATACTCATTTAACTGGTAGTGAAACACAAATGAAATAAAGATATATTTATCGACTTACTTATTATTAAAGATATATTATTTTACTTTTAAGGAATTTTGAATTAAAGTAGTTTATTTAATAAATATAAGTTGTAAATTACTATATGTTTTTAGAACTTTCAATAAGCTAGTGATTTTCTTCTCTAATCATGGCTTACGAAAGTTAAAAATTACGCTCATATATATTATCAATAAAATTTAAAATATAAAATGTGCGTTGCTAATTTTAATCCTAACTATAGAGAAGTTAAAATGTTTTCAAACATTTTAAAAGTTTTTTTTTTTTCAATTTTATGATAATTTATATTAGTGTAATTTTTAACTTTGGTAAGTCAGGATTATATAAGAAAATTCACTAGAATATTGAAAATTCTTCAAATATATGGTTGTTCACATACATATATACTAAGTAAACTACTGGAATTTAAAACAACTGCTGCATAAAGCATCATTAAAAATTGTAGCAAAATAAATGTTAAACCTTTTAATATAATCATCAATAATTAATTCACGGTGGTAAAGCAATAATAATTACGTAGTCAAATGAATAACATTTTTTTCTCAAATTGAAAAGTATTTTAATATAAACATAATAATTATTTCAAAAATTAACTGAAATAAATAACGAAAATTTATATTCGAACTAACATAGGTTAAAATTACAATATTTATTTTTTATGAAAAGTGTTTTTTGTACTTCTCCGTCCGTTATTTACTTATATTTTATTCTAGGTCCTGATAAAGTGAGTGTGAAAGACGGATCACAGATTATCATGTGGTACAAGAGAGCACATATCTGAGAATTCGAAGAATATTATGTGAATATTAATTTTCTTTTTGTTACCAAAGACTGGTTTGGAAAATGATGCTTATTAATAAAATTACAAAAAGAAAGTTATTTTTACCACCTGACTAATAATTCTGACCAATTTGTGACTTTTAGATGGTTTAAAAATGCCCTTTTAAAAGATGCTTTGTACTTATCTAATTATACATTTATTAATAAAAGTTAGCTTAATAAATCATTTATTTTTTTTAAATTAATCTGAATAAATGGCAGTATAGAAGCTTTTTCTTTATTTTAAACATGATGGGTTGTGTAATATATATTTTAGAATTTTTTGTTAGCAGTGAATTTGTTAATAGCAAATATGCGCAGTACTTTAAATTATTCTACAAATAACAGATGAGACTATGAGACTGAGGGATCTGCATATTTGTGACCTAAATGTACGTTATCGATCTAATTTTTGTATATCTAACCCATTCATAAAATTTCAAAAAAGAATTAGATATCACATGAGTTATCGGAGAATGTTTTCTTCTTGAATTTATGGCGTATTTTTAACAGATTGTCATAAGTACTCCTCACACCACAAAGTTCTCCAAAGTACGTATAAAAAACATAGTATCCGCCAGTTTGGATCATGGAAGACATTTTAGAAGTCCAAGGGATATTCCTATTTGCAACCTAACTGTGCGTTATCGATTTAATTTTTAATGTACATCAAACACAAATATAAAATTTCAAAAGTATCGGATATCTCATTAGTTATCAGAGAAAGTTTTCTTTTTGTATTTATAGCATATATTTATCAGATTGTCAGAAATATTCCAGTTTGGAAACACATCCCATAGTATTCGAGATTGCATCCTGGGAGACATTTTAGAAGTCCAAGGGATATTCCTATTTGCAACCTAACTGTGCGTTATCGATTTAATTTTTAATGTACATCAAACACAAATATAAAATTTCAAAAGTATCGGATATCTCATTAGTTATCAGAGAAAGTTTTCTTTTTGTATTTATAGCATATATTTATCAGATTGTCAGAAATATTCGTCACACCACAAAGTTTTATAAAGTACGTTGCAAACACATAGTATCCCATAGTATTCGCGAGATTGCATCCTGGGAGACATTTTAGAAGTCCAAGGGATATTCCTATTTGCAACCTAACTGTGCGTTATCGATTTAATTTTTAATGTACATCAAACACAAATATAAAATTTCAAAAGTATCGGATATCTCATTAGTTATCAGAGAAAGTTTTCTTTTTTGCATTTATAGCATATATTTATCAGATTGTCAGAAATATTCGTCACACCACAAAGTTTTATAAAGTACGTTGCAAACACATAGTATCCCATAGTATTCGCGAGATTGCATCCTGGGAGACATTTTAGAAGTCCAAGGGATATTCCTATTTGCAACCTAACTGTGCGTTATCGATTTAATCTTCAATGTATATCTGATACAATTTATAAAATTTCAAAAAGTATTGGATATCACATGAGTTAACAGAGAATGATTTCTTCTTGAATTTATGGCGTATTTTTACCAGATTGTCAGAAATATTCCTCACAGAACTAAATTCTCCAACGTACGTAGCAAACACGTAGTATCCGCGGGTTTGCATAGCAGGAGATATTTCAGAAGTCCGAGGGACATGCCCGTTTCTGCCCAACCGAGCTCCCGGCGAATCTCACAGATTCCTCTTGAGCGGCTGCCTGATTTCCCAGAGACCTGGACAAAGGGCTGCACTTCAGGTGCTTCTAAATCAGACGTGGGAAATACGGTTTAGAAATGTTTATACTATGGTTAAATTTTTTGTGATATATATATTTTTTTTTTTTTTTTGTATTTTTGCTATAACCCTTTAATAGTTTATTAAAACGTGTATAGAGTAACTATTAATTTCCTTTATTAAAAGTTGAAAAATACATTTAGTATAATTAAATTAAAATTGTTTAATGATTTATTAAAAACATGTATCAGCATAGCCTTATGTAATTTAAGATTAAGATTAAGATTTCAAGGGAAGTTAAATATTTCCGTGATTTTTTTTTTTATGTATAAAAGAATTTGAAGTAAAATTTTATGGATTCTCAATTGTTAAAGTGATAAAAATTTCAATAATTTATATTCGTTTCAAAAAAAATATTTTTATTTTTTAGAATGTTGTAAGTAATACTTTTTATAAATATTGAAAACTAATATTTTTAATTTGCAAAAATTTAAAATAAAATTTACGAAAAGCACAAAGTATGTCTACATTTTATATAAAATTTATTAAAGTTTCAATGTCATATGTTGAAGTATGCGCAAGAAGAAATATTTCAAGAGAAAAACTTTGGTACATTAACAATCGCTGTTGTTTTCACAATTTTGAATACAATCATACAATTTTACATGCATTGTTTCATACAGGTGACCTATATCATTTCGGAGGAGAAAATTCCATAGCTATTGCTCGTGGTCTATCAAATCACCAACGGTCTTGTGCTGGTGTAATAGGGTTATTAGTAGATGGATTTTCTTTTTACGATATTTCAAAACCTTTCCAAGGATATATCTATTGTAACTGACTATTGACAATAGGTTATAAAATATATGCAATCAGTTGAAATTAAGAATTTCTGGTTTAGGCATTTTCTTCACTGAAGACCACAAACAATTTAAAATGAGATACAGAACTTAAAAAACTATAATTGAGTGTAATTAACAATACTCCACGGCACCAAAATATTCCAAATAGGCATGCCACCGCTAAGATTTGAGCCTGAATCCTGTGGTACAAAAGGTCAGAAAGCAGAAAATTAGACATTAAATAAATGTGCAAATTGTAAGACGAGTGACATATATAACGGAACTCTCAAAATTTCAGTAATTAAATCTTCTTTAAAATATAAAAGGTTGATTTAAATATTACAATATAGAGAAAAATTATTTTTTGGTCCACAAATATATATTTCTTGAGATTTTACATCAGAATGTAAAAATCTTCTTTCTTATTGTTAATACTTTTTGAGCATAATATAACTTATATCAGAAAACATAATGATCATAAAAATTATAAAAATTAAAAATCACAAATCTACTCAACAATTTCGATTTAATGTGGGAACGTACTATTGAAAGAAGATCGAAAAAAGTTCAATGCATGCTGGAATATACAAACATTAAATTTTCACAGACAATGTATGAAACTGCAATTGATAACGGTAATACAAGAATTTAATCAATTTTAATAGCATAAGGAATATGTCAGTGTTTAATATCCTCAGATAATACAACTAAAAGCGTATTGGTTACTATATTAAAAAAGCCGAAAATTCAGAAACCACAAACACCCCATGATGAAGTATTTTCTTACAACGCTTTTTTATGGACGCAAAGTTACTTAAAGCAGAACAACATGTTCAAAGTTATTAATTTTTGTGAGACACTAGATTTGTTTAAGATATTTAAAGGCATGAAATATTCCAATTCTGGTACACTTCGCGTTCTTATATAGCTGATGCGCATTGAATAAAGTGAATTTCTTTCTATTCATAATAAAGGAGCTTCAGCATGAAGGAAAGGGGGAATTCATTATTTGTTCAATAGCAGGTGAGTTTATCTCATTCCATTCAAGTTTCATTTTTTTAACTGTAAAGACAAGGAATGTTAAAACTAATTGGTTAAATGTCAATAACTAACTGGTCATAGTTATAATTGATCATATATAATTGAACTTACAACAATTTCATTAATTAAATCTTCTTGAAAATATAGAGATTAGTTTAAAGATTATAATATGGAGAAAAACTATTTTTGGTACACGAATATATTTATTGAGATTTTAAATAAGAATAAAAAAATCTTATTTCTTATTGTTATCCCTTATTGGGCATAATTTAAGTTATATCAGAACAATATGATGGGCATAAAAAATATAAAAAAAATAAAAATCACAAAGTCACTCACCAATTTCAATTTACTGTCTGTGGACTATTTGCAGTCTGTGAACATACAACTGAAAGTAGATCGAACCAAAAGGCGAACATTAAATTTTCACACACGATGCATGAAAAAGCAATTGATCACAATACTACAAGAATATAATCAAATTTAATAGCATCAGAAATATATGTGTTCAATATCCATAGATAATCTGAGAAAACGCAATTGGTTACTATATTTCAAGAATGGCTAATTCAGAAACTACAAACAATTCCTCAAAAGTGTTTTCTTTCGATGCTTTTTTTTTTTTTTGCATGTGTGTGTGTTGTTGTTCTGGTTTAAGATCCCTGGTATGGACACCAAGTATCTTAAATTAGAACAATATATTCAAAATCATTAGTTTTTGTGAGACACTAGGGTTGTTTAAGAAATTTAAACCCATGAAATATTCCAATTCCGGTATTCTTCCCATTCTTATATAGCTGATGTGCATTGAACGAAATGCATTTCAATCAACTCATAGGCAGAGAGCATCAGCATTGGTGAAGGGGGAATATTTGTTCAATAAGCGGTATCACTTTCCATTCACTTTTAATTGTAGAGACAACCCGGTTAAAACTATAATCTGTCATAACAGTCACATTGATGAATTGGGCCATGAGAAATTAATTTAAAAATTAAAGGTTTGACATAATTCAGAAACATTGAGTCACAACGTTTGTTACCAGAGTTAGAGTGTGGGAAAAGACTCGTTATTAGAGTCGAGATTTTTTACCACACGGTCAACAACCACTAAATGTTTATTGCCATTTCTTCGCTCAACGTCATCACGATAATTAAATTTCGTGTTCAAGTTTGTAGGGATCTGCTCTCAACTTCTTTTGGGATGTAGAAAATTGAATACAGTGTGGTTCGATGTTTCGTTCGATAATCTTTTGAACAACCGTTGTTTTCTCTCTGCTTTACGATGCTTTTCTTTTATTATAGGCTTTTTTCACTCGTCGGAGACGTTCATACTTTCTTTATCTGAGCAAAAATTCTAAGAGCGACTCATATTTCTTTATTTTCTTTCTTCGTACATTATAATAATATATCTACATTCTGCAAGAAAGACGGTTAATGTGAAGTACAGAGCACATATCGTAATACTGAAATTTCGCACAGCATAGAGATGCATATTTGATGTAATTTTTAAACAAACCTAAATAAATATCAAGTGACGAATTAGTGTCTTTTTCAAATAGAAGATTTTGAAATGAAAGTTTCTCCTGATAAGCGAGACTAACATGTTTTAAAAAAACTATGTATAATATAACGTCCCTCTATAACTTCGAAGAAGAATAGTGGCTCAAGGATAATTTTAACCTTGTAGGTTTTGTTCGTCGCTCTACGGTCTCTTTTTTAACACTTTAACTACTATAGGTTAAATAGTAGGCCGGGCTCTACAGTTTAATGTGGATTCCGAACCATTAACAAACATCCCAGCCAGAATTCAACCTGAAAGCTGTCGTACCAAAGGCCGGTGCGCTAGCCAATTGGCCATCAGGCCGCTGACCTCTCGGACATACATATATATAATATTCATACAATAATCCTGATAGTCTACACGGTGATAACACCAATGTATTCACATTCCTTCCATATTTGTATATCATATCTGCTTTGGTTCTCCTGAAAATATTATTCTTATCTGACGTTTCAATTACATGAACAGAAACATATTCGTAATAAATATAATTCAATGCTTCAGTAAACACAACAATATATTTATTTTGGTGTATTTCGATAATAAAGATGAATGTTGCAAGACTAGAATTTGAAAAAATCTGTTACATCAAGCAAATTATGATGTGTGATTGGCAGTGTGAAGGAAAAATTTGTACTTAAATTTTAAATAACAATAAAATTAAAAAAAAATTTTTTGCATAATGAAAGCAATTTCGCCATTACTAAAAACATTCAAGCCGAGTAATTGAAATGTTGAAAGAAATATTAATTGCTAGTGCATGAAATAAAGCACTAAATTTTAATTGTCAATATCAACATATATATTTAAATAATATTGTTACATCTGTGTTTTATTAATAAAATTTAATATTTTTTTAAATGAGAGAAATATAAACATATGTTTATTGAATATATATATATTCAATAAATATAAACACATATATTATAGAAATATAAACACATATATTATAATATATATATGTGATATATATATTAATTTAGGTTAATCTTATTCTAATACATAAATGCACAGATTGTAAGCTGCATATTTACACCACTAATACTATTACCACTTACCAAATCACATGTAAACAATAAATATCATTTAGTACTTGTTTTTGAAAAAATATTTCATGTGTTTTTCTGCATCTAGCTCTTGTTTAATACAAAAATAATCAATAAATATAAGAAAACTTCTTCATCTATTTTTATAATTTTTTGAGATAAAGTTTTAAAAATGCCTACAGTCTCTATTCAATGTCGTGTATTTTTTTAATACTTTCCTTTTTTTTCTTTATTTTGAATAAGAATCTCAATTCTTTAACTATTTTGAAATCACTGAATACCGAATGTTTTATTATTTCAAGTATTTGTTTCAAATTCTAATGTTTAAAATGGTTTTGGGAATTTTGTTACAAAATTGCATTATACTGTTTCATTAGGATAGTTTTAAAATGCATAAACCTGCCTAGATTAATATATAATTGTGAACAGTCATGAATATAAATAAAAAAAATAGAAATCCTTTGATTATTCAAATTTTTAAATGAGTTACTACAAAAAATGGCTGAATCATTTGCAAAATCAATGTGAGGCGAACCCCAAAAGTTTGTAGTTGGAATTATTGATTCTACAGATTTATAAAAGTGTCTCATCTTATTTTTATGTTTCGTGAAAACTAAAATTCAGATGTTCTTAATTATATTAATAGAAGTTTTCGAAACATTATATACTTTTCACTAGAATCAAATATAAATAGTATTTACCTAATATTTGGTGGGTTTTATAATAATTAGTTAGTTTCATAATAAATTTTCCAATATCAGAGACTAAATTACAGATTAAGGATAATATTTTATTAAGGTGTCTTTCTTCATTTTAATTTTAAATTGGTTTATATTTGTACCATTTTTAAACCAAAATCAACTTTACATAATTAAATCAAACTTATATATTTCATTCGAGATTTGAATGGATGAAAATTCTGTCAAAATACATGTATATTGTGTTACTAATTACACTGAAATTTTAAAATTTTGATGTGTAAAACATGCAGTTAATAACTAATAACTTGGAAGGGAGATCATCCCGTTTTCTGGTATAAAATTGCATCTACGTTTTATGAATATGCAATACGTATGACAATAACTAAGTTAAAATATTAAAATAATTGTATGCATTTACACTCAGAGAATAAAGATTTATTTCTAATTAATTTATTTTACTTCTATCTACTACATGGAAAGGAATTCATCATGTATTCCTATATGGAAAGATATAAAACCACAAAATTCGTATAAATAAATTAAAATAAAATTAATTAATTATTATTCTAAATTACAAGTATTACCTGTAGCCTTTTATAAGTATTACGTGCCTGTAATATTATAAATATTTCATGTTATTTCATACAAAAAAAGTCACCTAATGCATCTTGCTGAAGAGTTCACAGTAAAATTTATAATATTGTTTGAAATATTGATACATTTTTTTTTAAAACAAAAGGTATCATAGGAAAATGTTCATGGAACTAAAATTAACTCATAGTACGCCGACTTGGGTATTTTTTCAGTTATAATTCCTCGCGGTTCTCGCGGATAAACTATAGTTTTTTTATTAACATGTTGGTTTACAGAACTGGAAAACTTGATTCAAAACCCAACAAGACAATTCGAACAGAAAAATATTGTTTCTGTGACGGATGGGATTATAAAGATATTTAAAATTCATATTCCTGCAATTTGTTTTATTGTGAAGAATGTGTGAAACCCTATTCCCCAGATGTTGAACGTAAAAGTTCTTGTTTTAAACTGGAGTGAAAAATGTGGGTGCAATATAGCATGACCCCCATTCATCATGTGCTGGATAATGCTGAATCTGCTAGACATCTGCCATTTAAAAACAACCTCTGGTCGAGTAGTCCAGTATTTAAGCATAGCAAACTTCAACAAATCTTAAAATAACATTATAATTAAGATACTACTTTAATGGTGAATATTTCTCTCACATAATCATTTGCAACTTTAATTGATTTGTTGGAGATACAAACGGACCATTACAATGTTAAGCTTACATTGATTTATCTAATTAGTTAACTTCTTGTTTATTTTGTTCTATCACACAAAACATTCATAAAGACAGCACAGAGATATCTATCATTTCGCCAGCCGTGTATAAATAAAGACTTAAGCAAAAATTTATCAGACTACTTCTGAGCGGTAAAGCATGTTTTAGTGACGTCTTACCAAGTTCATTTGTATGAATTTTTTTAGTTTTTGTAACTCTTTGCTAATGTTTGATTATTAAAAATTAATTGGTGTAATAATTTTTAAATTTTTTGTAATAAATTATAATAATCTGTTACAAGAAATATAACCTCGGCCTTTTCTCGTTTCCGAATGTATAGATTTAAATTTTTTTAAATTTAAATGAAGCAATAATTAATGAATACTATTGTAATACTCGCCATACAATGCTATATAAGGAAATCAGATAAATCAGGAACTATAGTAAAATTTTAAAACACGATACCGAAGTACACTTGATATATTTTATCTCAAAGTCATGTTTGTCAACAAACACATTGAAGTGGAAGTGAATAACATTATTTAAATGAAAAAAAGTTTTAATTTAATGTCTGTGTAATACATATCCAGAACTACTACACACATTTTAATGATTTGGGAATTTCATAAACATCAGAAAGTATAAAACATATCTTATAATTTTGAAGAAAAAACATAAAATAGTGGATATGACTCCTCTTACACGTCTTCTTACAATAATACAACTATCACAACATGAATTTCTATAGAAAATTAGGCAGTTTAGAAGACCTTATGATAGTTCCTCTCACTTCTCCAACAATGTTATTTTCTGGTACTGGTTAGTTCTAGGACATGGAAGGTGAAATTACCCATCTAAGAATATCGTAGAGATTTCCTATGTGATTTAGTTCCATAGATCTTGCTGAGCTATCCATCCATTCTACATCCTCACTTTCACGGAACAAAGGAAG
The DNA here is from genome assembly GCA_021605095.1 of Caerostris extrusa. NCBI lineage: Eukaryota > Metazoa > Arthropoda > Arachnida > Araneae > Araneidae > Caerostris > Caerostris extrusa. Next base: position 13,572 of record BPLR01000360.1, on the reverse strand, counting down.
TCCATCCTTCATCCTCCATTAAAACCACTGCCAATTGCACGCCTAGAAAGGCGAGCGTACTGAATGTATCTTAAACATTGGTGGACAGAAATCGAATTCCCTGCTTCTTCCAGACGAACGTACGTCGAGAATCAATGGGTAGATGAACCGATACTCATCAGGGGACAGAAAGTTAACATATTAAAATCTGATCCATAGTCGGTGTTCTCTGGTCCATGCTAAATGTTCTCTTTTATCTGAAGAAGTAAGCACAACAAAAAACAGAAGTCTTCTTACAAATAAATCTCTCTAATTTAGAACCTTCAATCCTTGAAATTTGGGCTGCTTGAAGGCCATAATAAAGATGAGAAGCTATTTCACTGTCGTTAAACCTAGCTTAATATAAACATTGATCTTCATTGCCATCGTGGCTTTTAGATGCCTTGCTCTTGCCTAAACTTTATCTCTCAATAGACATATTTTTCATTTCTTATCGTAAATAAAGCACAATTTTGGAGGCTACATTTAAATTTCTACCGACTGATGGTTGCTAGGGATTTGACTTTTGGTACCACATAGCTTCAAATTAAAATCCTAGATATGGAATGGATGCTTGTTAGTGAATCGGAATCCACTTTAAATTGTAGATCCAGCTCCATTTATCTCTCATGTGCATAAAACGACCATAGATTGACGAAGTAAACCATTTAATCTCTACAAATCTGTATTTTAGACTGACCGACTTATAATATTTTACCGATTTGCCACTTTATTCCAACATTTGAACATTGGTGGTAATCATTTAACACCAATTTAATTTCACAGAATATTTGAAAAGAAACTCCTCGTTCAGAAGCTGGGGCCTGAATGGCCGAGAGGCTAGAGCTCTGGCGCTCGGTTCCACAGATTTTGGGATCGTGTCCCGGTGTTTGTAATGGTTCAGAATCCACTTTGAACTATAAGTCCCGGTATGTTTAGCCCTCGCGCGCACAAGATGACCGTAGAGCGACAAACCAAATCGTTCAGTCTCGTGAGCTTTTAAAGCACGCATGGTTTCTATAAGCACTATTTATACTCATTTATTAGCGTAATGTATACTACATTGCGCACAATTTCATTAAGAAAGTTAACTATATACTTTGTTCACAATTTTTCGTTGAACAGAACAAAATAAGTAAAATCTGTTAAATTACATAAATAACTGTATTTCGAATTATTTGAATATCAGTGTGTAACAATCATGAATTAATAACAAAGATGCAACTTTTGAAATATTTCATTTTGATATTAAATATTTTTACTAACATTTTAATGGTTTATGTGTCGTAATGTTACACAAAGCTGTGTGTTGTGGTTGAAAATATAATTTTTCATAAAATTTCAGACAATGATGCAGAATTAAAGATTCCACTCTATTATAACATATGTCTATCCTATTATAATATCTATGCCTAATAACAAGCTATCACCAAATCTGACATCAGATAAGCGATATCATGTCTATTTATATTACTTGCAATTAATAATTTATTTAATGAGAACACCCCTGTCACTCAAATCACACAGCAAGTAATCAGTGTCATGGATAATGATGCATCATGAAATTAGGATTGTCTGTTTGACCTTCACATGTCGAAACAATTACAGATGAAATATGGACTACGACATGAATTGCTGCCAGCATTGTGATTGGAAGTATCCACTCCTGTGAGAAGGGAGGGAAGCGATGCCCTCAAGTTGTTTTTCTCTTGTTCTGTAAAGTGACTGAACAGACCGAAGTGTCCGCCTGCTTCCAAAAAGTGTGCCCTTTGTTATTTTGTTTATCAAGCAGTATAACTCTGAAAATCTCTCTTCGTAACTCTGAAAATCTCCGACTTTGGAGTGAACTGCATTTGTGAATGAAATTTATATTTTTATTTTTCATTTCTTTGTATAATAACTCAAAGTTCTGTATATGTTTATCTATATTTATCATGGATAATATATATAATATATCTATATCATTATATATATACACTGAAGTGACAAAGTCATGGGATAGCAATATGCAAATTTTCAGATGGCAGTAGCATCGTGTAGAACAGGTATAAATGCGCAGTGCTTTCTCAGAGCTTTCATTTCTGTTCAAGTTATTCATGTGAAGAGGTTTTGACGTGATGATGACCGCACGACGGGAATTAACAGACTTTGAACGCGGAATGTTAATTGGAGCTAGACGCATGGGTCATGCCATTTCGGAAATCGTTAGGAATTCAACATTCCCAGATCCACTGTGTCAAGAGTGTGCCGAGAGTATGACATTTCAGGCATAACATCCCACCATGGACAGCGCAGTGGTCGACCGCCTGCACTTAACGACCGAGACCGGCGACGTCTGCAAAGAGTCGTAAATTCTAACAGACAAGCAACACTGCGTCAAATATCCTCAGAAATCAATGTGGGACGTACAAGGGACTTGTCTGTTAGAACTGTGCGGAGAAATTTGGCTTTCTTGGGCTATTCCAGCAGAAGACCGACTCGAGTGCCTTTTACTGACAGAACGACATCGCTTGCAGCGACTCTCGTGGGCACGTGAGCACATCGGTTGGTCCCTAGATGAATGGAAAACCGTGGCCTGGTCCGATGAGTCACGATTTCAGTTGGTAAGAGCTGATGGTAGGGTTCGAGTGTGGCACAGACCCCACGAAGCCATGGACCCAAACTGTCAGCAAGGCACTGTTCAAGCTGGTGGTGGCTCCGTAATGGTGTGGGCTGTTTTTCATGGAATGGACTTGGTCCTCTGGTGAGACTGGACCGAACACTGACTGGAAATGCTTATGTTCAGCTACTTGGAGATCACTTGCAGCCATTCATGGACTTCATGTACCCAAACAACGATGGGATTTTTATGGATGACAATGCGCCATGTCATCGGGCCACAACTGTTCGCTATTGGTTTGAAGAACATTCTGGACAATTCCAACGAATGATCTGGCCACCTAGATCGCCCGACATGAATCCCATCGTGCATTTATGGGACATCATCGAGGTCTGTTCGTGCCCAAAATCCTGCACCATCAACGCTTTCACAATTATGGACGTCTATCGAGACAGCATGGCTCAATATTCCTGCAGAAGACTTCCAACGACTTGTGGGAGTCCATGCCTCGTCGAGTTGCTGCACTTCGCCGGGCGAAAGGAGGGCCGACACGATATTAAGAGGTATCCCATGACTTTTGTCACTTCAGTGTATATATGTATATATATATATATATATATATATATATATATATATATATATATATATATATATGTATATATGTATACATATATATATATATATATATATATATATACATATATATATACATATATATATATATATATATATACATACATATATATATACATATATACATATATATATATACATATATATATATATATATATATACATATATATATACATATATACATATATATATATATATATATATATATATATATATACATATATATATATATATATATATATATATATATATATATATATATATATGTATATATATATATAATACTGGAAAATAAAAATTAATTTGTTCCCATGAACCTGAAAGTGGTCTTCTTCATAAAGTCGTTATAGGTCTTGTGTAGGCCGAAACGTTACAATATCAATACTTCATCAGCTAAGTTTTTTTTTTTCATTCGCTTATTATGTTATTATTTATTATAAATAATGTTCAATCTTTCTTTTATTACTTCAGTATATACTGTGCACTTAAATAAATATATTTCAACCCTCATATTTGCTGACATTTCTCTATTTTATTCATCAATATGTATGATTATTTAAGTCTTGACGGAAATGGAGGAAATTTCCTTTTTAGGATGTTTTTCAACAGAAACTTCTCCTTATTTGCATATCAATAAACGTACCCATCAGAGAGACCACTACAGTTACATATTCTCTCAATAGAGATGTTGAATTTTTATTTTTTTTTTACGGATGTTTACAATACCCGAACATAACTTAGATATCAACTCTTTCAACATATATTACTCAATATATTTGGTTTAATCATTTATCTTTCCACAAAATTCTTCTTTTTTTTTTTTTGCATAACTTAATAGTTCGTGGAAGACATCAAATGGAAAAAAATAAGATTTAAAATTTTTTTTTTTATTTTCTTTAACTAGGCATCTAGAAAAATTCGCTGATACATCATTGAAAGGAAACATAATAGCTAAACGTATATCGGATTACAAATTAATTCAGAGCGAGACAGTGGAGTACTCATCTTCTATCTAGAATTCATCCATGTAAACACACTTATTTTGTAACTCATGAAGTAACTAGTCATCGTCTACAATGCAACAATCGTCCTTTTTAAGAAATTTGATATAAAATAAAAGGAGGGCTCTGTCGTGGGAATAGATTAGAAGTAAACAATTTCTCAGCTACAGTTTTAAATATTATTTTAAGATAAGTGTAGGTTCGAAAGGTCATTCTTTCTGTTAACCGAAACTCGCCCAAGAACTTTTTCAAAGATTAGCAGAACGTCGAGCAGAAAGCTTTGAAAAGTTTTCAATTATGATTCTCTTCAAGTATCTAAAGGCCATCCTGTTGATATTAGCCTGTAAATTCTGTAAGTTTTCTTTGTTTCTCTGAAAATTCTTGAATAAAAATTCAGGGAAACTTTTTAAATAATATAATTAATTCTATAATTATTTCTATGTTTTCTTGTTAGTTATATTTGTTTAAATGTTTGTTTGATATTTTTACATTATAGTCATTGTTAACCGCAATCAAATATTAGATTTCTCTACTAGAAAAAAAGTTCAATATAAAATTATTAATTGTGCAATTTGAACTTTCAGACCATATTTTCAAAAATCATCTCACCAATTAAAAGCAAAGAAGCATTATACTCTATCTAAATTATTATTTTCTGTCATTTAAAAACAATCAAATTAAACAAATAAATAAATAATTTACAAACAATAATTTGTAAAAAGAGTTATAATTTATTAAAAGTCGATTACAATTGGAAACAATATTTATTCTTTTCTGCAATTTATTTTTAAATGGATTTTTTCTAGAAATTAGTATATTTACAGAGTTCGGAAAACAATGAATTTAGAATTAATTAATCATTTTTATTAAATAATCTTAATATTATTCATTTAATTATTTTTAAATTACTAATTATAATTAAAAATAATTATTAAATTAGATTTAATAAATATGAATTTTTAAACTAAATTAATTATTTTTAATTAAATATTTTGATTAAATTTTTTTAATTTTAATATTAAATTTTTTTTTTTTAGAATTATTCTAAAAATTAAATAAATGTATGAAATTAATACAGAAACAGTCGATAAAGTTAGGTGTCGTAAATTGAATTTAGATAAATTAACTCAAAATTGAAATTTTTTTGAAAGATATCTTTCAGAAAACTTCTTATAACATCGCATGAATTTCGAAAAAATAGAAACAAAAATGTATCTCAAAATAAAAAATAATTTTGATGAAATTGTTTCTTTAAATATCTTTAAACACTTTTAATTACGGTAGTTAGTTAAAAAATAAAAGTACAAGACTTTCATCTGTTAAAATAGCAAAAAGAAGTTAACCTAAGTCTAAGTTAACATAAATCGTTGATATATCATCATTATCATTAAGTATTTTGTGTATATAATGTTATTTGCGATAATTTAATAGAAATAATTTCTATTGCATTAATTAAACCTGTCTTACTTTTAATTTTTAGTGATATGCGATGTCCTTTAGGAAATAAAGAATATGCATTACTTAAAAGATATGTTTTTATTGATTATAATTGTTAAAATAACTTAATTAATAAATTTAATTGATACATTTCTTTTGTCTATTGACAAAAGGATATTTTATATCAATTAAAAAGGTTTGGTTTTCTTTTTTTGCTCTACAGTTATTTTATGCAAAATTTGGGCTACGTACAGTTAAACATGGATTCCAAACCACTAACAAACGTTCATGCCACCGCCAGGATTCGAACTTGAAGCCTGTGGTATATAAAGCAAGAGACAATTGGAAATCAGTCAGCTTCATTTAAACAGAAGGAATTAGTATAATTTTTTTTTGAACAATAACAGCATTTATATGAAAAATGAAGTGCTGAAATTACATACGAATCAAATATCAAATCCATGCGATTTTCATCTGATGTTTTATTGTCATTCTAACATACAAAGATATTCATAACATTGTATATTTTTTTAATATTTTTACGATAGGTTTAATTGTTGTGATTTAACTATCTCTCAGGCTCTTGGTTAGACGAAGAAACATACAAACCATAAAGTACATTGGAAAAAAACGTAAATATTTTCAATCAGCAGATGCATTCAACTACACGTGCAAATCTTCGTTACTATAAGTAGTAATCTTCAATACTATAAGGAGTAGTAATTACTATTAGTAGGTAATGCAACAAATGAGTGTATATTCTAGGCGCCGGCACTATTTCAATGTGCTTTATAAATGCTCAAGGCTCTGTTACACACAGAGACGTATTAAAACATTAATGAACATACTATCAAACTACTATAAAGCACCATTGAGCCTACTATAAAGCATCTAATGCATACAAGAAGTCAATAAAATATCTATGCTACGCATTAAAAAAGTAATTCTGGTGCAAATACTAAATGCGTTCATATCTAAAATGTTTCTAAAATACTAAAAGACTTGCATTGTCACATTTGGTTATGATGTTTTTTTTTCAGGTTTCGTGTCAAGTGATGAATGTTCCATACAAACTAGTTTTGAAGGGATTATAGATGAATCAAGACGTGATTTCAATTTTGAAAAGTGTTGGAAGATTATCGTTCCTCCAGGCTCTTTCGTCCAACTCAGTCTAGAAAGTTACACATCAGATCGTGTGAGTATTAAATGCACAACCATTATTTAAACAACAAAACTGTAAACAGAATGTAATTGAAAGAAGTTTATAAATTTCCTTTTCTCAATTAATTATACTGGAAATCATTTTGTTTTTCATATTTCTATTATTAAATAGTTTTTTTTTAATTCAGGAAAACTTAACATTTCATTTGTTTTATATTTCTTTAGACATGTGATTATACAATTAGACATGTGCTCATATCGCTATTTTCATAAGTGTTGGCAAATTATTGTTCCTCAAGGCTCTTTCGTACAACTCAGTCTAGAAAGTTACGCATCAAATTATGTGAGTTATAATTAAACAACCCATTATTCGAACAATCAAACTACAAACAATATGTAATTGAAAGAATTTTATAAATTTCATTTTTTCAATTAATTATACTGTAAATCAATTTGTTTTTCATATTTCTGTTATTAGATATTTTTTTTTTAATTTGGGAAAACCTAACATTTTACTTGTTTTATATTTCTTTAGGCTTGCCCTTATACAACTTTAACAGTTACAGTACCTAACAGAGACGAGCCATATTCTTTTTGCCCTTCAGCGTCCACTGAGATGCCCATTATTGCATCTGATGATGTTATAATAAACTTTAAAATGTATCATCCTCGTCATTCTTTTGCTACTTCACTTTACAATGCAATATAAAATGGGCAAGTATTTCTTTATTATCATCACAATAAAAGATTAGCAAAAATAAATTTCTCATTTCAATTTTCAGTTCTCTTTCATTATTGTCATATTATGGCTCCAAAGTTTAAGAGAAACCATTTATATGACGAGCTTGTCATTTACTTAATAGAAATAGTTAAAAATTTACAGGGTATATAACGTTGTACTACACATAAAAATGTTGAATAACTACTTTCATTTACGCAAGATTTCACTAATAGAGTGTAAAATATTATTAATAAGGAATATATATTATTATAAATATTTTTGTTACTTTTTCCAGCGCTTGAATTGAATTGTTTCATACTGCAGTTATGGAAAATTTAGAGAGCCACAATATTAATTCATTTTTCTAAATGGAGGCACTGAAATATTATAAAATTTGAAATATTATATATTTTTCACAAATATATAATTTCACGTAACTTTTTTTGTCAATTTATCATTACTCGGGAATAGTGCATCAAATTTTAGTAGTATGGATTTGTGAATAATAATCCTCTCTGTCAATTTTCTCAACAATTGATATTAAAATGGTCTAAATATTGTTTTTCGGAAAAAAAAAATCTTTTATCAAATCATTTTGTATTTGTTGGGAGGTAATTCTCGGTTATTTTTATATCTAAATTGAAATTTTGAGTTAGATCGGTAAAAGAAATAAAAAAAAGTTAAAAAGTAAATTTTGGATTCTTTGCCGAATAGCCTTAGTTTCAACATATTGCAGTTTTAATTCACTTTCCTAAATGGAGGTACTGTGTATTAAATAAAATTTGAAATATTATACAATTTTCACAAATATATAAAGTCACGTAAATTCACTTCTGTCACACTATTTCACACTAATCTTTCTCGTGTTTACTACTTTTATAGTGAGCAGAAAAACATATAATTTTTTTTCTACCAAGTAGCACATACTATATTTATCACTACCTTTAGCACATGATTTGTGTATCATAAAATATTTTATTCGTGATATTTCAGAGTCTTTGTACTAAAAAAAATAGTTTCAAATGTTCAAACAATATGTGCATTCCGGAATCTCGAGTGTGTGATGGAGTTCAACACTGCTTTGATGGAACTGATGAAATAGGATGTGGTATGTAAAGATTTTTAATATTGTTTTTCAAACTATATACATTTAATTGATTAATCATTAATCTCCCAGGTTTGTTATCTTCTTAAAAAATGGGTTCTTGCAAAATAACTCTTAGTGACTTTAAAAATTGTTTTACAAATTCTTTCACAATCGAATTGAACTCTACATTTAATAATAGGATTTAGTTCTCAGGAGTCAAGCTGTATGTAACCAAGAGTGGAATGAAAATCGTATGACTTTTTGATATACTATTGTATCTATTAAGTATTTTTAAGGATTTCAATTAAATGATTGTGATTATGACAGGAAAATCATTTTTAAAAATGTGCTGATATAAGGTAAGCAAAAGCAAAAGTAAATGTGCTCTGGTGTTTATTTATCAGAAAAAACATTGTTCATTTAGAGAATGTCTGTTTTAATTATTGTTAAAGGGCATTTTTAGGGTTTTGGTCTTCTAAGGCTTCTTATCATGTAGTGAAGGTTTAAGTTTTAAATATTTTCAAAAAAAAGGTTAAGTCCTGGCATATATTTTTATTTTTAAGTATTTTATTGGTATACAGTAACATGTTGAACAAGCTGTAGGTTTTGAGTTAAGGAAAACTCAACACGAGCCCCCTTGAAATTCGCCAAAAACTTTTTAACGAAATTTTTAATAACATTTCAAGAGCTGGTTCTCTAAAATGTTTTATTCAAGCAGCAAATGAGCAAATCGATAAGAAAGAGATTATTTCCTTGAAACTTCAGAAAGAGAAAGCCTTAAATTTCCCAGATGTCGAGTTTTTAAAGGGAAATAATCATTTATAAAATTGTAGTTGTCCCAACGTCTGATGCTGGCCCATCAAACATGTGGTTTGTTTTATAAAGTGGTCAACATGCTACATGGACACTGGGTAATGAAAATATTGGAGAATTGGCAAAAAAAAAAAAAAAATTTCGTCTTCTGAGTTGAATTTTCTATTAAGACCCGATTTATGACTGTTTTTCGTAATTTTATCTGAGCTTTAATAATGTATTTTTTATGAAAATTGTTTGATAAACGTATTGACTTTTATTCAACTCATATATATAAAACGCAATTTTTTTTTTTCATTAATGAAGCATTTATTGCAATTTTAAAAGTATTGCATTTGTTCTCATCTAAAAAGGCATCCTTGTACTTTATATTTACTTACACAAAAATTTATTTCTTGCAAAAAATATTAAATTAACAGATAAAAAATTATAAAGTAATAATTTAACATAATCAAAAGAAAAATTATACGTTTAAATAAAAAATTTGAAAGGGAAGTAAATGATCAAATTTTATGTAAATTCCCAGATCCCATTTCCTCCTCATATATCCACTTTCTGCCAAATCGCAATGGGCCAGTAAGGTTTCTATAAAAATAATTCTCCATGATAAGATTTTATTATTATGATGTAAAAATTATTTAAAGTTATTTTGTGGTTGACAACTCACATAAATTTGAGGCTTGTGGTCTGGTGTCTCTAGACAATGCTATAGCTGTAACCAGTTCCACCATAGATCCTCAAATTGTTACAGTACTCCTCAATGCCTCAAATGTGGAAAGACCACAATATAAAAGAATGTCTTATTACCGAGAGATTAGAAAATCCAACATGCATCATATGCGAACAGAAGGTCATCTAGCAGCTGGGAGGCTGCTCTAAATTTCCAAAACCTAAAATTCCCCTCAAACTCCCCGCTAATCACAGAAATATATATCCAACTCAAAATGTTTCTCTTAACGTCTCATTTGCAAATATCGTTTCTGGCGACATCACTTCACAAAATTCTCCATCTCCTTCTAAAATCAATTCTCCATAAAAACCCTCCTGACAATTCTAATAATCCAGAAATTTTCAATTATTATATATATCTTAAAAGAATTTGCGGCATACATTCCAAAGAGGGCATACATTCCATGTACAATGATCTGCAAAGCGCTCAAAACATGGAGGATAAATTATTTGGTATTCTGCATGGAATTTTCCAAATTCCTTCAAAACAATAATTAATATCTGTTCCTTTCGCTAAAAAATTTTATTCGAATCTCCCAAATATTAATAACTATTTGATCAAAAGGCTGCTGATTACAATATTGAAAATCCTAAAAATGCAAAACGCCCGCTAATTGCACTCTTAATTAATACGGACTTCCTGATACTGATGCTGACACTTCTTGAATACTGACTTCCTGATTTTGACTTGTTTATTGTCACCAGCTAATCTGTATTTAGAAAACGCTTTCTTATTCTTCACCGTACAAAGCGCTAACCTTGTACTTTGTTCCACTGCTCGCTGCCAATGCCAAACTGGCTTTCGCATCCATTTCACCTAACTAAGCAGTTTTTCATTTCGCGTTTCTCTTTATTACCATTATTATTATTATTTTATTTTTATGTTAAACCATTATTGTATCTTAATTTCTTGCTTTTATATTTTAAAATCTATTTGGGCAAGCTTCTAATAGTTTTTCACACCGTACTTTTATCATAAAAGCATTTCTTCGTCGTCTTTGTACAGAAACAAGATAGAAGCTAGCGGCTGCTTGGGCAGCCAAAATTGCTTCGTAACATGTCAAATCATCTTGGTGTCTCTAGATGGAGAACCAGATTTTTTAAAAGATTAAAAAATATTTATTTTTATAAAAAAGGAATCGGAAGTTGAGGCTCTCGTCTCCGTTTATCCGTCTCTAAACATAAGAATAATCAGTGTGAGCATGAATACCTCGAATTAAAGAAGAAAAGCTTTACTACTGTGTCCAAAAAGGATTTTTGTCAATTGTCCAAAAGGAAGGATTTTTGTCCTGGATCAATTTTATTTTTTTCAAAATCTCTTTACTTTTTTAAAAATTTACTTCATCGCCTTCAAAGTAATCCTCTCTGGACACAATGCACTTATGATAACGTTTTCAATTCTCAATGCATTCTAAAAATGCGTGGCCCGGGAATCTCGCCCCAAAGAGCGAGGCGATTCACGTTGAGGAGTCTCTCTTCAATCGACTCACAATGGTGTCCCCAGAATGGTCTTTTGAGTTTAGGGATTAGCCAGGAAGTCGTACGGTGTGAATATAGTGGCTGTGGAATGATATGAGCTTTCATTTTTGGCGAAAAAAATCCCGAAGAAGAACATCAATGCAGTGGGGAGCTGGCGCATTCAATGTTTTCGGTACCAAAATGAAGTTGACCAATCCTTTTGAAATTCCAACCATATCACGAGTTGGTCAGAAGAAAGCAAGGTCCCTTGTGTGTAAATCAGACTGTTTGCAAGACGCGCAAATATTTAAATTTTTTTCGATAATATATATATATATATACACACACGTTGTAAGAAATCCCAAATTAATAAATTCCAAAATTCAACTATACCATATTACATTTGCTCTATTCATTCTCAGTGTGTGTGTGTCTCTACTGTGGTTGTGCCAGGAACGATAGGGGTTTCATTTTTAGCGAAAACGTCCCTAAGACATAATGCAGTGTGGGCTGGCGCATTCGGTGTTTTCTTTTCTGTACCAGTCGAGAATTTGCACGCATTGAGGCAAAAATGGAATTGACCGGTAATTTCAAAGTTTCCAACATCATCAACGAAAGTCTCTATTAATTATAAATAGACGGTTTGCATACACACACCAATTCTTTAATTTTTTTGGACGTGAGCTTCGTCGGTTAAGAAGGTTGATGGTCAACCAGAGGAGGGTTATTCGTTTCCAACGCCTTTGTGCTCTGCCTTCTTTGAACTGTTTATACCACTTCTGTAAACATAATTTCTTTCCGATATAGTATGTATGCTTGCGAATGCACTCTCCAGCATTCCCATACGTTTCCACGCACACAAGAATATTCATTAAGCACACACCTGAAATTTAATGCAAGTTCTTTGCTCAATTAACTCTCAGGCATTTCAAAAATCGCCGAAAGCACTTTGTAGCGTCTCACAAAGCCAAGCGTAACTCAAAGCACTGATGTTATATGAATATTTTGACGTCAAATTTCAATTAATTTCAAATAACTTTTTCAGTTAAAAATGAAGTGTTCCAGCAGCGAAAGACTGTTTGTGAGCTGCAATGCATGTTGCTAATTAGTTTAAAACTACCTCACATACAAGCTACGTGCTCCTTTAAAGCGTGGGCCAATAAATGCGGCTGTTCTTTAATATAAGAAAATTAGTAAATTAGTCAAAAATTTATGACGTCATTAAAAATTAGTCAATGCAGAATGTTGCAGCAATATTCAAAGATGAAAAGTTGATTTTCCAATGCAACCCCATCTTTCTTTTCTCCATTTATAATTTCGTTTTTTCCAGAAAATGGTGTTTTTTGTAATTCAAGGTGTTGACGAAAGTCGTGAAATTGCCACTAAATGGTTGAAGAACAAATGGTCATACTCATCTGGATGGCAGGAAAACTCTCATAGAGGAATTATTGCATGGTATTTGGCGACCGAAAGAAATGAAAGCACAGACGTAGAAGAAAAATTAGATGGTAAAACAACTTGAGAGGCTGAAACTTTGGCATCGCTGTTTGTAATAATTATTCGTACGCTTTATTAATAAATCAATAAGTTTCAATTCGATATCTTTGACTGATATCTCGAATTCTAGCGAATTCAAAAAGCTTCCGTTATATTTTTACCAAAGTTCATTTATTTATTTTTTCTATATTTGAGAAAATAATTAAGACCAATTCATTTTCACCTCATTTTTATTTTTAAAAGAGAATTATTTTCATATGACTGAAATTTATTATATTTTTAAAATATGGGCATTTACATGTTTTTTAATAATGTTTTTATCGTTTTAAAAAAACATCTACATTAACTTAAGGTTATTTTTAAATGAAATACCTTGATTTAGTATTAAGAGTGGCTTAAAATACTGAGGTAAGGAGA
>BPLR01000359.1:0-28861 GCA_021605095.1 Caerostris extrusa | reverse complement strand
TAAAATTTGACGGGATAGTGATAATATCTGATGTTAAAATAATAAAATTTGCTGTAAACATTTTAAGAATAAAATTTGGTTGAAATCTAGAATACTGTACTCCTGAGGAGGTCGCCAATCTTGGAACCCAGGAATATTATTATGCCAATATTCATAAATTCTTTAGGGTTACAATACTCTGAAGAATAAGTAATTTTTTCCCGAACGATATGATGAGACTATTTATTTCTACTTTGATGGTTATTTGCCGAAATTTTTTAAGTTATAATAAAGAACAAAATATATATTCTTTTAAATATTTATTCCGATAAATTATTGATTATTCGGAGATTGTTCTTATAACGTATGTTTACATTAGATATAGAAAATTAAAAAAATTTACATGATGCTGCCACTCAAAAAAATACCAAGCAAGCAAGAAAAACGTTTTTCCGTTATTAATAACTATATTTGATTATCAAATAATTATTTTTATTTTCAATGCTATAGAAATAATTAATTTTTTATAAAGTGTTATTTGAATTTGCCCAAGAATTTTTATTTTTAATTTTAGAGCCGTTAGTTTACAGAAGAAAAGGCCAATTGAAATGTATTAAATTTTTCTGAGGTTTCTGATGTTCTTCTTTTAGTTTCTTCATTCATTTGATAAGAAAAGTACAGTAGTTCTTAGTAAGGCAATAAAAGATCATTTTGAGAAACCAACAAAGGATATAGTATCAGAAGAATAACATGTAAGTTATTCTTTGGTTTTCTTTTTTTTTTTTTTTTTTTTTTTTCTTTTTAAATAATTTTGTTTCATCATTCGAATTTGGCAATCCAACATGAAATAATAATAATAATAATAATAATAATAATAGTAAAAATGGCGTACCTAACCCAGCGAATAATTATGGCGTAATTTTATCATAACAGTGAGTTTAATCTTTGTCTAAATGACACATTTATCTGAAGGAGTTAGCAAAACATAATTCCACATAATAATTTAGCGATAAAGTGATTAAATTTGGTGTAAAAGTAATTTAGCAATAAAATTTTGGAAAAATAATGATATATTTTTAGTGTTAAAGTCGCAATGAGGTGGCACTAAACGAAAATATTAAAAAATTTGCCATATTAGTGGTAAGAATTTTGGCGATAAAAGGGATGCTCAATTGACAAAGGCAATTTGAGAGATAATTTTTTGTAAATAGTGCTAAATTTTGGCATGAAAGCGATAATATTTAGCGCAAAAGTATTTCCAGATATAAAACATTTGGCGATGAGGCATTAACTTTTGGGAATTAAAAAGCACTTCAAAAAACAAAATTCACTTGCGCTAGCGAAAAAGTTTTGGCAATAAAGCATTTTAAAGGATTAAAATTTTGGCGGGATATTGAAAATATTTGGACTTAAGCACTTTCAGGAATAAGCTTTGAAGCAATAGCTGTTTGGCTGCTAATGTTCGCGTAATAGCGTTGTTTGACGACAATTTGGCGAAACACTGTTTTTGATGACACTGAATTTCGGCAGCCATTTTGTTTGTTTAATTGGCGATTTACCATCAGGTGAAGGATTTTGGCGTAAAATCATTTTACCGCGAAAACTATGCTTCCCACGCGAATGCATACTGGACGACTTGGCCTCCTGGCGATGCATTTGGCACAAAGAATACAATATTCTAGATTTTTACCTAACATTTGACATGATAGCTGTTTGGCTACTATTTTTGGCGTAATAGCGATTTATCGCAATGAATTTTGGCGAAAATAGCGTTTTACAACGACACAACGAACTTCGGCAGCCATTTGTTTGTTTACTTGGCGATTTGGCATCTAATGATGGATTTTGATGTAATATCGTTTTACCGCGAAAACTAACTGCTGCATTCATTATCATGTTTACTTGGTGACTTGGCATGTAGGCGATGCATTTGGCACAAAGGGTGCATGATTCTAGATATTTACCAAAATTTTTTAATTATACACAGACTTTGTTTTGTATTTATTTATATTGTTTAATTTATTACTACTTTATTTCACTCTAGTTCACCAACAGAGAAGCAGATGAAATAAATTACCTTTTAAATGTTTATTAAAAAGCAAATGGAGTTAATAATATAAATACTTGAAATGCTTAGTAATCAGAAATGTAAATTCCTTTAACAACAATTTGAACACATGTACAAAAAAAAGTTTGATTAAATTATTTAAAAAAAACTATAGTTCCTTAAAATATGTAATAACTATTTTATTTAACAATAAAAGACAATGAAACCATCACCGACAATGTATTTTTCAGAGATATAACTGAAGACATTGCTTTAAAACAACTAATTATATTTAAATAAAAAAATATAAATAAACATTACCGTTTTTGGACATTAAATATTTCTTATGGGTTATCACAGATATTTGAAACAACTCTATTGATAATTTTATTTGAAGAGAAATAAGTGCAATGACCTTTGTTTTGTGGATGCTTTTAAAAACATGAATATGAAAACTGTAACCCTGTATTTAACTGTATTTAAAACTGAAAACTGTATTTATCGGCTTTACACAGTTATTTTTTAAAAACTAATTTTAAGCTCGAGAGGGTAAAATTGGCTCATTTTAAGTGACGACACTGTATGAGCCTGAAGAAAGTTTTTTAAGGGCTGTACGTTGCTTAAGGTTATAATTCGATGTGAAATTACTGGTCGCTTTAATTATTAGTCTTTTTTTTATTAGTATTTCAATTTTTTTTAAGTTTAACGTATGCGAGGCATTTATTTAAATACGATTAAAGTAGTGTCGGCAACATGCCAATTGCACTGTATTTTATGAGCGCAACGTTATATTCATGAATGAGTCGCAATTTGCCCTGCAATCGGCCTCAGAGCTTCACCGAACATAATGCGAGGTGTGGGCCGGGGATTTCGTCGGGATAAATGTGCTGTAAAAATGCATGTGTCGGGCACCGACCTGACGGGGTTCTGTAACAGCTATCTGTTATCGGGATGAAGTCAAAGTTCGTTCCCACAGAGGCGTGAGGCGTTGACCAATCACTAGCCTCATCGCGTTCGCCTGAAAACCACCGCTTTCAACTCTCAAATGCTTGCATGTGACTTGGATTGAGCCAATAAGGATCGAATAGATTTTCTTGCCTTTTGGTAGCTGTGCAACTTTTTTTCATTGTGTCTGTTCTCTGTGAAAATGTCTCTGCCTTTTGATGGAATCTAATAAATATAAATATATCGTCATCTATGTGATTTAAGTAATAGAAAGCATAAAAATAAATTTATGACGGAAGAAGAGATAAATAGATTCTTGAATAGAATATGGTAGATTCTTGGAGAAGGTATGTAGCATCAATGAAATGGAGGAGGTTGAACATCTCATGGAGTTTGTTATGGGGTGCATGAGGAAATATCCTGCCGCCAAGAAATATGAAGCCACGGAGGCAATTACAAATATTATAAACAAAATGAATAAAGAGATTCTGACATAAAAAGTTTTTATGTTTAACTTTATGTATACAACATATATAAATATGAATAAATACAGTTTTGTTTTCAAAACTTATTCCTTCAATTAAAGAATTTTTATTTTGAAAATGTGAAGTTTTTTAAATTTAAAATTCCAGTAAAATTCAATGCATATTTTTGCTTATTTAATAAAGGAAAAATACTTTTAATATATATTAATTAATATTTTTAATATAAAAAACATCTCCTCTGCCGCTTGACGCGTCCCCGCGTCACGTCTCGATGTGAAGGAGCCTTAGTCCTATTGAAAATCTTCGGAATGTCTTCGGCCATGCTGTGTGTAAACGTTTCTCACCCCCAGCCACTCCTATAGATTTGCAAACTACTCTACATTAGGAATGGTGATTATTTGACTATACAGTGATTAATCACCTCATGAAAAACCTGGTCACACGCTGTAAACTTTGTATGCAGGTGAGGGATACTCACATAGTATATTAATGTCGGTTTTGTTTGCTTGTTTTTTTGGCATTAAACCTATTTTTTATTAATGGCACCAATGTTACTTTATCTTATTATTTATAAAAATTCAATATTGTTTCTAACTTTTTTATGTTATTCTTTGTTTTGTTTCATACATAAATAAATTTGCTATTTTCCTTCCGTATTACGTGTCAATCGAAGAAGAAGTTATCGACTTTACCAATGTATGTTTAACTTTTGGCAGTGAATGTAGATGTTGTATGTATAAAGCTTTAAATTTTACATTATCTACTTTTGTATAAGTCAAAACAATCCCTTTTTCAAAAAGAGTTTTTAGAATTATTTTTTAACTTATATTCGGCGATAAATATGTGTATCCAACAGTCAAAGCAAGCAAATACACTGAAAGATGTATACCATATTCCAAGTATACTGAGAGATTCTCTACAGACCTATATCGAATGAGCCTCTATCGAATTCCCTCATAAATCTAATGATCCTCTTACTGAATTCTCATCAATCGAATGACCCTACGAATTCCCTCATCAATCGAATGAGCCTCTTATCAATCGAATGACCCTCCCCCTCATCAATCGAATGAGCCTCTACTGAATTCCCTCATCAATCGAATGAGCCTCTACTGAATTCCCTCATCAATCGAATGAGCCTCTACTGAATTCCCATCAATCAATGAGCCTCTACTGAATTCCCTCATCAATCGAATGAGCCTCTACTGAATTCCCTCATCAATCGAATGAGCCTCTACTGAATTCCCTCATCAATCGAATGAGCCTCCACTGAATTCCTTATCAATCGAATGAGCAACAGCTACTGAGTCTACTGATCAATCAAATAAGTCCTCTTTTGTTGAGTTCACTCTTCAATCAAATAAGTCACTTATAACTGAATCTGCTCATCAATTGTATGAGCGTCTACTCAGTCTACTTGCCAATTGAATGAGAAATCTTTACTGAGTCTAACTTGTCAATCAAATGAGTGGCTACTCAGTCTACCTATCAATCGAATGAGCGGACTACTCAATCTACCTATCAATCGATTGAGCAACCTCTAAGGAGACTACCAGTCAATCGAAAAATGAGGATATCAGACGAGCTCTTTCCCTCCCAAGTCTTAAACAATTTGTGTATAAAATTGCAAAAAACATTTATAATTCAAATCCAATATTATCCATTCCAAATGTTAATAATTCTGTTTTGAATGATCTAAGCAACTATGATTACGACATATCTGATTTTAAAAATCGAAAAGACATCGCGCTGTTCTGAATTTTATTCATTAACGTTCCGATATCCTCCTTTCGAATGACCATGCAGTTCCTCCACTGAGTCACAATTTCCTTTCAATCGTTTTTGTTTGTTTCTATTGTTTATGTATTTTTTATTACTTTCTTGAAATCATAATAATAATATAAAAAATTATATATGCATAATTTTTTATTAATTAATAAAAAATTCGAATAATTAATTTTTTTAATTTTTTAAATAAATTAATAATATATTTATATTACTTTTTTCTATCTAATCAATGGGCTTAAAGCTTAAGAAACTTCCCACACTCACAAAGCAGGAGATAGAGGTTGCTAAGCAACCAAGGTTCTCCGTCAATCTGGCAAATCGACGTCGTCGTCGTCGTCAATCGAATGAGCGCCTACTCAGTCTACTCTTCAATATAATAGGCAACTTCTACTAAGTGATTTCATCAATTGAATGAGCAATCTCTACTATGAAACAAATAATGATCAAATCATCAATCTCTACTGCGAATCAATCATTGATCGAATCATCAGTCAAATGAGCATCTTCAACGCACATTAAATTTGAATCACAAGGGGAAAAAAGTGAAACAAAATAATAGAAGATAGGGTATGTAATACAGTTGTACAAAGAATGTTTGTCGCTTTAATGAAAAACAAAAAAAGCTAAAATATATTATATACTCTCCTATTTGTTGAAAGTGCCTAATGCATATTTACATAATTTTCATATTGTTGCATCTAATATTACATTTTTTAAAGAGAGCAAAGATTTTATTTACTTACAATTTTGCATTTTTAAGTAATATTTTAATAGTTCGCGAGATCAATTTGCAAAATATAACTTTTAATGTATTTATTTAATATTTAATTCATTCTTTTTTAGGTCAGTGATCGCAATTTTCTACTTCAATTACGCTAGGCGTCATATTGCTTTAAGGGTGACTTGCTTTATCTTGAGGAAGCAAAAGCAATCTATTTTGAAACCGCGTCCACATTTGAATGCATGAAAAACAATCATGGTTCGTGAACCTCTCCGAACCGATTTATTTCGTTATAGATGTAAAAAGCAAAATACCCGAAAACATATGCTAACTCTTGGAGTCTGCTCTAGATAAAGTTGGTTTTTGATAATGCATCACAAATTTATGGAAAGTAGTTTTTTTCTATCAAGGTCAAAAGGTTCTAGTGAAGTGCTCAAAGAGAGCATTCGGTAGTGGCGCTCTAAGCTTAAACATTCAAATGTGGATGCTGCTTAAGTAGTACGTGTTTTGGCGTAAAGTATTGTAGTGGCATTTATTTTGGGGAAAAATATAAGATGAACTGAAAAGAAATAAAATTTTATAATCAGTTATACAAATAATCATTTTTAATTTAACTGTTGTGCCATATCATTCTTAATTCACTTCGCATAAGTGAAATAACTTGCTACCAAAACTTATAAAAGTTATTTAATGCATTTGTTTACTTCTATTCCATCATGTTTTTTTTTTTTTTTACATAATTTGGTGCATTTTATGTTATAATAGAATTTTTTGCACATGTGTAAAACCAAGTGTTACTCGGCATTTAAAAGAAAACAAAACAATAGCAAGTAAATCTAAATGGAATGTAAAAAAAAAGCCACAAAATATGGAAGGGTTAAAAATGGAACACGAGCTCAGAGAACAATACCTAAGTACTGGAACCGTAACTGTTAATATAAGCAGTAAACTTTACAATCACTTATGCGTCGTTTTTAGCATCAATCCACAAGGCAGAACAAATTATGTGAAGAACACATAAAGTAAGAATGAGTTTTCATCGCAAACAATGGAGTGAATTGAAACTAAAAAGAACATGATTCCCCCAAAAAATGAAAACTGAACGATAAAAATGGAATATTATGTCTGTTCTGAAACATTCGAACTGAAATGAAAAAAAATTTCAACTGAAAATTGTGTCTTTTATTTCTTTAAAAGCATAAATTTGTGATCTTTCGATCAAATTTTTTCTTTCACTTTAAAATCGAACAATAACAAATGTTTCTTATTCAATCTTCTGTAACATTTGAAAATAGTTTTATGATTCATTGGATCATGACGTCTAGCTTTTGAAAAATAATCATTCCTTTTTTTGTTAAAAAAAAAAAAAATACAAAAAAAAAAAAAAGGAATGCATATTTTTATTCTGCACTTGCTTTAAAAAAGAATAAAATTTTTATTGAGCGTTAAAATTTTTTACCGATAACTTTCTGAGAAATATGCATACAAATAATTTCAAAGGAATGGAGAATTATACGAGGTGCCCATAAAAAAATCTCTTCACAATTTCAAAAATTTATTGCAAAGGCAAATGAAATACCAAATAAGTGACATTTGTTACAAATGAAACATATACAGGGTAATTACCACTTTCAAAATGCTGTAAAAAAAAAGAACCACTCGTCACAATGAGTTCAAATTTGAACTGGAGATACTTGAAGAAGGGAGAAACGGCACGGCGTCAAAAAAGTTCCATAGTGTATTAATATATGGCGCTGTATGCGGCATAAAGAAAGTGGATTCGGCTGCCAGTGATATTTTGAAACGAAATGACAACGTATTTGCCATGAGTTACACAATAAACCAATTGTAGTGTTCAATGTGTTTGATTGTTTCGGTTTTTGACGTAAAAAATGACTTCCAAGTCATTCAACAGTTGTGCTACTGTTAGTGGAAAGCCCATCCACCACGGCAAGGTCATACCAAATTCGATGGGAAAAATCGTTGGTACTTTTTTTTGATGCCATAGAGTTTCCACCTTCTTCAAGTATCTTCAGTTCAAATTTGAACTCATTGTGACAAGTGACTCTTTTTTTTTTACAGCATTTTGAAAGTGGGACTTTAATTATAATCACCTTGTATATTTAAGTTTTTTTCCCTCATTTAATTTCAATTTAATACGTCTCTATACAAAGTAACCTTAAAATACGTACCAAACTTTAAGGGAAGATAAAATATAGCAATGTAAATTTTTTTGTTTAGTAGTTTAGGTTAAAAATGAAATATGTAAACGGAAAAAAATAAAAAATGATGTGAAAATGAAAAGATTTTGATTTTTCAGACAACAAAAACAGTATCTCAACTGTTCCACAATTACCATCGATACAGTATCTATCATTTAAATGTCCAGACATCTCAGCGCATTTTAAAGAATGCCCTGAAGTATCGGGACATTTATATGATAGATACTGACAGGCAACATAGAAACTTCAAGATCTCCTGACTGGCTGACTTAAGTTGAATTTTGACATTTTGTTAGTTTTGTATTCTGATCTTACATGCTATGTTTGCTTACACTACGTAAAAAAAAGTAGAAGGACACTTGATTTTGTAACAATAACCGAAAAATATTTTATTTTTACTAAAATTTTTTTATGAGAAACATTTTACAAATATTTTAAAAATACAATTTTAACATCAGAATTATGATATTCAAACATAGAATATTAATGGCAGCAAAAATAGTTTCTCTTTTTTGAAACTTTGTAAAAAAAGTAGAAGGACAGCATTATAATGAATGAAAAAATAGTGATTTTAATAAGGTATGTTCTTCCCATTGGCCTTTATAACTTCAAATATTCTGTTTGGAAGTGAATTATATAGAGATTGAACATCTGTTTGACAAAAATTGTCCCACGAGTCATTCAATGCTTCTCGAAGTTGAGTTAGCGAATCAAATTGCCTTCCATCAGCATAAACTCGACGAACTAGCATTGCCCAGATGTTTCCACTATATTAAGGTCAAAACTTTTGGCTGGTCATGGTGAAACATCCACATCATTTGTTAGGAACCAATTTTTGACTCCAGTCGCGGTGTGAATGGAAGCTTCGTCTTGCTGAAACTTCCACTCTTCACCCCCCAAGTCAGAGCCATAAGGAAGAAGCTCGGAATTCAGCACTTGAATGTAGTCTGTATGTTTTTGCCTACCATTTAAGAAAACCAGACTTGTCCTTCCTCCGTATCCAACAGCCAACCAAACCATTAAACTCCCTCCTCCCATTTGTTGTGTTGAATAGTATTCGTCTTCATTCCCCAGACAATGCCAGTAGTGCTGATATCCATCTGGACCGTCTAAGTTAAATTTCTTTTCATCGGAAAATATCACAGAAGTCCATTCTGTAGTCCAGGGCATGTGCTTCTTAGCCCACGCTAAACGGTTATGAATGTGAGCTTGTGTCCACTTGGATGATGTTTCCGTTTTTTGAAAATGAATTTTTAGAACTTTTAATATAGTTGTAAACTGTTTGTTTCGTCACATGATTAAGTCCTGCTTTATTTCTTGCCTTTGAAACACTTCCTTTGTTCTTCTTAAACACACGAACAAGTTTTCTTTCATCACGTGGTGTTAACTTTTCGGTCTACCAGTCTTCTTTTTCTTTCCGTTTTTATAAGGATTTCTGATAAAGTTTGAAACTGTATTGGTGCTCACCTGCAACAATTGAGCAATCTCTCTGACACCTTTACCATCATTTTGATATGCGGGAAATTTGGCCTTTTTGAAAATCGTTCAAAGTTATTCCTTTAGGCATTTCTGAGAACGGAGAAACAGCGTAACTTTTAAACAAATTAGATTTTTTTGACAGAAAAGGATAAAACAAAGTACAAAATCACTATTTAACTAAAGAACAACTCACTGAATTAAATATATTAGCAAGTGTCCTTCTACTTTTTTTACGCATCGGAAATTATATATACTAATTTTATTATTAATATTAGTGGTAGATGTTTAATTTTTGCCTAAAATGAAAAAAAGGGCCATTAAACTAAATCTGCATAAATATCTGGTAGTTAGGAGAAAATAAGAGATATTAATTGGCAAAAAACACTGTCCTTCTATTTTTTTTTACGCAGTGTAACTTCAATTGTATGTGTTGTATGTACTTGTCACACACTAGTCAATGAATTTGTATGTTCAAGTGCTGCAGCAAAAATAAAAAAACATCGATATAGACCTGGCAGTATCTAACAAATTAATTCTTTTACTCTTTCGAAAATGCCAAGTGTACCTCCAACAATTGCATCAGCGATCGAAACTTTTGCGATGAAGTCCTCATCAGAGTCATCTAGAGTCTCTTGGATGAATATCTTGAGGTGACTCCATAATAAGAAAAAAAAAAATACTTGATAAATCGTGTGAATGAGCTGTCCAGGCTATTGGTCCCTCTCGTCCAATCCATCGAGAATCAAACATGGCATTGAGGTAATTAAGCATGTTAGTGCAGAAATGGTCTGGAGCCCTGTGGTGCTGAAACCACATGCCTTTTCGAACGTTAACAGGAACGTTATCAAGTAATTCTGCTAATACCCCTTCCAGAAAAATGTCATACTTCGTGCAGTAGAATCAAAGAGATTACACGTATGGGCTAAGAACGAAATTATTAAAAATACTTGCTCCCAAATAATACTTGAAATAAATGACAGATGTGCAAATTGAAAAGATACATTGAAATAAATGACAGACAATAAGTATCAAGAATTTCCTCTTATTAATACGGTAGAGAAGAGGGGGCCTGATGGCCGAGTGGCTATCGATCTGGCATTCGGTACCCCAGGGTTTGAGTACCAGCGGAGCCATGGATGTTTTTAGTGGTTCGGAATCCACTTGAAACCGTAGGTCCCGGTCTAATAGGATCATAGAGTATTATGGAGGTAGTGTTACTCGTGTCCGTAGCATAGCTTCAAGCTACACGTGCCCCCTGGGTAGTGCTAAATGAGTAACAGCAGTGCAGCCCTTGCTGATGGCATAAAGATTAACTGTCTCTGATTGCTAGCTGCATTAGAACAACAACAATACAGTAGGGAAAAAAGGAAAACAGACAATTTCCTTCCAAAAACGCAGATAAATTTCCATTCTCAAAATATTTATCGGATACACAAAAAAAGTAATGGCAGATACGTCAAATATTGAATTGCATTAAAAATAACAGATAATTGATATTGAAATAAATGTATCACTAACCCTGTTTTGAGATCTAAATTAGATTTCCTGCCCTAATTTCTACGCCTTCAACAACAGATCATGGAATGAACTGATTTATGAACCAAATGCAAATAAAATTCGCGTTTGGATAAAAAAAAATTCTTTTGTAAGTTTTTAGAGGAGTTTATTTTTCTCTTTTTTTAACTCTGAAAGCGGATATCAAAATATCAAACTGAGATTCAGTGGATACCTCAACTTTTTCAATGTCTGCTATGTGATGCCTTAGAATGTCTGTTAAAGACATCTTTTTCTATTGAATGACAGGTTTGAGACCTTACTTAAGATAGGTGGAAGTAAATAGGTTCAGCGAACTGTTCATGGATGGGTCGAATTTGGTTACTGACCTGAAGGGTTCTTCCTCATTCGAAGTGGATGTCTACAGAATTTTTCGATTTACGACATGCCTAAGGATATCTCCTAACCATTTCGCATGGATTTGCCCCCCTCCCCCTCATCCAATGGCTCCAGACGATATTCTGCGGTCGGGAAAACCCCAGCAACAGTGTAATTAATTTCAGCTTTAGGAACGATGGCCACAAATAGCCCATTGTTGTGTCCATCAAAAATTGCAGAGTAAAATCTGTACTGACCCGATATGTTTAACCTGGGGCTCTATTTGACCATTAACGAGAGGAAGATTGTAGCTTCATAATGTTATGAACGATCACTGAATGAGTTCTTGTTGCACACGGACATTATTCTTAACACAATTTGCTTTATTTTAATAACATATTTATTGAGCTCACCAGCCCCAAAGGGGCGATATCTCCTATATCTAGATGCAGGACATGAAATAAGGGATTTACCCAAAAGGGAAAATTAAAAAAAAAAAAAAAATAAATTTAATATGGAAAACTTGGTGATAAAAATGTATTGTATAAAGGGACCATATCTAAAATAAAATTAGTAAAGTAAGATGCGGATGAGTAGTAAATTATAAAAATTTAAAGAATATAATTATTTTGTAGTGGGCCAACCAATCCAGGACATTTAAGAAGATTATTAGAATTAAGAAGCATGTTATAATTATTAGTATCTGCCATTTTTTGGTTACACAAGAATTTTTTTTCTGATCGGAAAAACATCTAATTCTTTGAATGATTAATTTATTATTTTTTACTCATTTAAAATTATTTATATTTTATCCGTAAATAAAAAGTCTTAATCCCTTTTATACCATTCGAATAGAATCAATCTATAGATTAAACTGCTTTAAAATTTTAAAAATAATTCCACAATGCTTTCTCCTACGAACTGGCAGGAGCGCCCCCATGGCCTTCAGAAGAAATGGTCAATTGGTCTACAGATTCACACACAGAGAAAAGTATATTACGCGCACCCTGCGCGTAGCCGAGTTTCGGGTTTTCAGCTTTGAAGTGGAATCCTTTAACGAATCTATACTCATTTGACATTAAATGTGTTAAATATTATATATGTCTCTAATTTGTATGTGTGTGGTGTGCTTGCGTGGATAAATAAATTTGGGAATTCTCCAACCTGTACCTCAATATCTCAACCCCAACACATCCAGTTACAATCTAGTTGACCAAACTGCATAACTACAGTAATTTTTTTTTTATGTTACGAAAACTGTGATGACTTTAAATGTTTGATGAAATTTTGAGATATATTTCAGATAATGGTTCAAAATTGAAACTTCTCAAGTAATGTGTAGTGTGACAAACACTATTAAAGCGGAATTTGCTATAATAAATGGTATGTTCAGGATTAAAAGTATCATGTGTTCATAAACAAACAAAGAACGATTTCTAAATAAGGGGATTTCTCGTTGTAAGGGATTGCAAACAACCCGTTTCTTAACAGAAACGCGTATTTGTGTTGTACTAAACGTTTCTCAGAGACAGCGCCGGTTGCGCTGTACTTCCTCCCGTGTGAGAGACTCAAGGCCTATTGACAATTTCTCCTGGACGCCACAGGGGGCGCTCTGGAAGTGCATAGGAGGAAGCACGGTTACATTTACAATTTTTTAAATAGAAAGTAAGTCATGAAAATTATGTTGTGATTAATAATACTCTTTTAGAGAGTTAGGGGTTCGATGAGTATTGATAAATATATAATCAATTTAGTTTCTTGAAATATTAATAAACTGTGCCATTATCTACACCATGGGTGGCTACACCGCGGCTAGCCTTTTCCTTTTATTTTTCCGGCCCGTGAGATTTATCACACTTTTACAATTTATTTCATAATGGCCAAAGAAGTGAAAACCAATGTACTAAAAAAATGCATTGTGTGTGCACCCATTTTTAAAAAAAATAACTATCGAAATTATGAGAAAAATTAGCTTTGATTTTTAAAATAAAATTCTTGCGAATATATGGCAGATATTGCCTGTTTTATTTAGGAGTTTACAGTTATGAGTTCGCAGAATAATTAAATTATATTCTGCGAACTCGTGATGTGCCCATAGATTTGCAAGAGCTAAGTGAAAGAGTGGAGAAACAAATATCGCACTAGTAAAATAAACATTTTTTAAATGATTTCATTTTATTTATTTCGCTTATATTTATATATTTTTTTTATATTTCATTTTTTAGCGTTATATGTTTCTTTACAGTGTGTGTTTATTATTATATTATCTATGTTTACGTGCAAGAATAATAATAAACACTATAATAACTCATTATGCTTCAATTTTTCACTCCAAAAAAATTTCTATTGTGGATCTGAATTAATATGGAGATGTATAATTTTACATGCGGCCTGTGTAGTTAGGATGCATTTCCAAATTGGCCTGCAAGATCATTTGGGTTGGCCACCCCTGATCTACACAGCTATCAATAATAGAAATTTCACTATCAACTTGCTTTCTTGTTGGCAAAATGTAACATTGTTCTTTACAACGCACGTTATTTTAACTCCTGATAATTCCTTAATCTATTAAAAAAACAATGGGATAAAAGCATGGACAAAACGTTTATTGAGTTATGGTTAGATTGAAGTTTCAATGGGACTCACTAAAACAGGCGAAGCGTGTACATAAATAATTGATAGGTTACTCACAAAGATATAATGTTTTCTGAAAAGAATTTCCGATTTTTAAAAGCATTCAAGCGCATAACTTTGTGAGTGACATACAAACATTAAATCTGCTATTTTCCTATCAGATTAACACGTGTGCACGTGTTGTATCATTTATACAATTGAGTTTGAATTTGTAATTCAATGTAGTTAATTTTTTTTTTTTCCAACTTGTGGAAATGTTTTTAGCCAAGCATCAATTTATTCAAGGTTCGTGAAACCTACATTCATTTAATTGTAATCTTACTCCAATTTTAAGTTAGTATATCAGTCCAATTATTTATTTATTTTTTTTTTTTTTTTTTTCTATTATGTCACATCTGTTGTGAATTTTTGAGTATTTTTAAATTGAAATATTTAAAAATACACAAAAAAATCACAACAGAACTATCTTTCCAACTTGAAAAAATATTCTTATTCAAGGTTCGCTTCATTTTAGGTTCAATTCATTCCAAAACTCATATTACTGTGTCCAAAGTAAGACCAATTTTCAATTTAATATTCCCGGGGCATATGGAATTTCAATTTGTTTTTTCTTTTCTAGTTTGCTGGCACTGTCCTTAACATCTGCGTGAAATTTCACGTCAAAATATTCATTAGTGTGTGAGTTACGCTTGGCTTTGTGAGAGACGCTAAAAAAATTACTTCATTTTCTTGTAAATAGGATTAAAATCATGTGCGAATATGATGTTATCACCTGATGTCGAGTTCGTAATGTTCATTACATATGCATGCCCAACGTTCACAACATATGAAAACCAACTTTTCGCAGACCTACTTTTTTAAGAACTCAACATAGTTTAAATAAATGTAAACACATTAAATTTAACTCATTATGAAACACATTAGTTGTTTAATTGAGGATTTTTACATATTTTGGTGAAATTTTTAAGCTGACAGCAAAAAGTTTGAAGAAACGAAATTTTAATCGTTCATATAAGTTGTTTGGTAGTTAAATTAGTTAGATAAGTGTTGGGTGCCATGCTATCATTGAGAAAAGTACTATGTTTTAGATGTGGGATTATGTGTATTATCAGTGAAAATGTACCTAATCATATGTGATTATGTGCATTATCAGTGAACATGTGCGTTATCCCGAGTGATTATGTGTTATATTATCGTTTGCGATATGTGCATTATATAGATTCATTTTGTGTAACGTCAATTTGGATAACGCATATAGTGTTATAATGGGGAGGGATGGGGATTATGTTGAACATATGCGTTATTCCTAATAATTATGTATATTATCATGTGTGAACATGCGTGATTATCATATGTGAACATTGCATTATTATTGGTGGACATTGCATTATCAGTGAACATTGTATTATCACGAATAAACATTGCATTATCACGTGTGATTATGTGTATTATCATGTGGGGACATATGTGAATATGTGTTTATCATGTGGATGAATAGAGTACGATAGTATGCAACTATCTACTGAATATGAATTAGACTATGTTTACCTGTAGTAACAAGTAAGTGGTTAAATTTATTAAAAGTTAGTGCTATATAAAAATACAAAATAATTCTTAATACAGCTCTTCTAATATACTTCGTCAGAGTGTATTAAACAAAAGTAATAGTACGCACAATATTCTAATTTATTATATTGCTTGCAGCTCTGCAATAGCCGTTCACTTTCTGGTGAAGTCTAACCGCTTAAAACAATGTAATCCTTTAATGCTTTATTGTTCTAAATATTGCTCACATACTTTCGTTCTAGTAGCACTAATCTTTAACGACCACAATGCATTGCCAAAAACACCCACCAAAAAAAAAAAAAAAAAAAAAAATGGCAAATCGTGCAACAGTTCGCCGAAAATTTGGAATATTCATACATTTCGAATGACTCCTCACTGCGAGGCCAAACGATTTTGACTGAGCAGGGACAGTGTCCCCACCTTGCGCAACCTTGGAAGAACCCTATCGCTTCACAGAAAAAGATATTAATCGCGTGCTTTGAGGGCAGACGATCCAACAGGTGTGGTGGAACAGGGGATATTCCAAACAGGTTTCATGGTAAGTTGCTCATTGACAGTCATGAAATACGGTTACAGGTAGGAAAGAAAATGAGAATGTTTCCTTCGGAATATGCAAACTAGAGTATCTTCCATGTTTGACCACAATGATTTTTTTTTTTTTCTCAACTCATTTTTTAGGGATTAGCTGTCTTTTCTGATTGTAAATGTTTTATTTTTTTGTATTAAATTAAAATAATTTTCAATTTTAAGTTTTCTGTTCTTTATAAAGAATTGTTTAAAACATAATAAATTTTATAAAATTTAGAATAATCCTAATTTTGAAATGGTGTTTGATTATTTTTTAATAATAAAGCGCCAAAAAAAAATTTGTTGTTTTATTTTTATTGATTTTTTTTTTATTTATTTATTCTTTCTTTCTTTCTTTTTTTTATAGTTTGCATTCGAGTTACTTAGTTTTTGAATGTGATAAACAAATTAAAAAACGGTGTGATTTTTTTTTTTTTTTCTTTTATTTGATTTCTAAACTAAAAAGAGAATAATTTATTATCAATAATTAATTATCATGAATTATTAACATCTTTCATTATCATTATCATTAATCATTATTATCATCAATTATTGTTAATTATTATTCATTTATTATAATCAAGAATTTATTATCTTTCATTATCAATCACTATATAATTATCATTGAATATACTCCTAATTGTACAATACTTTTCATATTAAAATATTTATTTCCTTTTTGTAATAATCAACAACTTCTTTTTTAATTTTTGTCCTGTAAATTTATTTAAAAAATAACTTTTTTCTTCTATGATGCTTTAAATTTATATTTTTTAAAATTAAATTTAAATGTTATTTACCATGAATCCTTGATCAAGTAGCCATCTAAATTAAAATTTTAGTTTGTCTAATTCTAATGAGGAGGTTAAGTAACATTAGTGTTACAATCTGGTACTCCGTTAATGTTAATGAGGAGGTTAAGTGACATTACTGTTAATTCGATACTCCGTAAATGGTGCACCATTTAAAAATGCGCCAAAATGGCGCCAAAATTTTAAAAGCGCCAAAATGACCAGCCATCGCATACAATTGAAAAAAATCTATTAAACTTTTCATAAGTTACATCAATATCGGTACTTTACAAACTATCAATTAACCATCTTATTTCGTTCATTTTGTCACATTTATATCACTATTTTTGTCATTTTCACATTTTTCTCATGTTCACGACAAATCAAAATTATTTATACATTCATACTAAATGTATTTAATCAAACTACAAAATGCATAGTAAAATAATAACATCTTCAGGCGTGATGATGTTCAAAGAAAAAGAATTACAAAATGCCCAGCAATTGAAAATAAGAATTGCATACATTTTTTTCCTTAAATGTAGCGAGTTCTTCTAATCCCACTACGTATTGGATACCATTTTTCCCCATGATGTCAACATCATTATCTTTTGAATTACATTTTATTCATATTTTTTTTTAAGAAAATAGCTTGCACAAATTACCATCAACATCAAAAACAAAGTAATACTGTAGCTTGTAATTAAATATGACCACTCAGGCATTACTTAAGTACCTTTTAAGAGATTTTAAACAGTTAATGAGTTACGATAATAAACTTAATCCGCTAACTTGATTGAAATTCGCTCTGGCAGTTTATTTTTAAATCTACTAAAATAATTTTAATTGGAAAAAAAATAAATAAAGACTCACATGAATCAATGTTCTTAATTGGAAGAATATTATACTTACCGATATGCTCAAGTGTGCAGTAGTGTGCAGTTTTTCTATAATTATACATAATAACGTCGATTAAAATGATGCTAAAGTATTTTCTTTCATGATGAACTGAAATTCGTAAGGGGTTTTAATTTTTTTTATGTGTTTTCATGAGTTCTCTTTATACTACTGTGTCCAAAAAGTAAGACCAATTTTCAATTTAAATTTCCCGGGGATATGATATTTCAATTTTTTTCTTTTTTTTTTTTTTTTTTTAGCTGATGGCACTGTCCTTGACATCTGTGTGAAATTTCATGTTAAAATGTTCATTAGAGTGATTCCGGCGATTTTTAAAATGTCTGAATTAATTGAGCAAGAACTTGCTTAAAATTCTGTTTGCGGAAACGTATAGAATGTTGCGGCAGGCATTCGGTGAGCATTCCTATATCGGAAAGAAATGTTAAGAAGTGATAAAAACAGTTCAAAGAAGGCAGAGAACGCGTTGAAGACAAAGAGTAATCTGGTAGACCACCAACCTCAACCGGCGAAGCTCATGTCCAAAAAATTAAAGATTTGGAACTTGCAAATCGTTGATTTGCAACTCGAGACCTTGCTGGGGATGTTGGAATTTCAAAATTCTATTTTAAAAGATGTTTTGGGCCTCAAACGCGTCAAATCTTGATTAGTACCGAAAACACTGAATTCGCCAGCTCACACTGCGTTGACTCTTCGTGACTTTTTCGCCAAAAATGAAACTCATATTGTTCCACAACCACGGTATTCATCTGATTTAGCATCGTGCTACTTCTGGCTATTCCCTAAACTCAGAAGACTACTCCGGGGACAACGTTTTAAGTCGATTGAAGAGACATTTCAAAAATCGCCAGAATCAGTTTTAGCACCTCACAAAACCTTACATAACTCAAACACTAATTCATGTTTTGACGTCAAATTCCACACAGATGTCAAGGACAGTGCCAAAAACCTAAAAAGAAAAAAAAATTGAAATACTATATGCTCGGGAAATTTAAATTGAAAAACTAGTCTTACTTTTCGGACGCAGTAGTATGTTACGTATTTTTCATATTGCTTCAATAATGGCTTTTTAAATCTATCGAATGGAGGAATTTTTAACATGAAGGATTTATGTCGTGTCATTACAAGGAGAACACATATAGGAATAAATATGATGGGTAAGTTATATAACAATTATTTATTGTATTTTAAATCCCGTATGGACAAACCACAAAAGTTAAAAAAAAAAAGAAAGGTGTTTTAGTCCACCACACAAAAATATCTTTAGTTTTTACTGAGGAAATACTGACAGTATAAAGAGGGCGCTGCTGATGCACCACGGTTGCTATTGCCAGATATACGAAAAGGAGCCGTTAAAATCTTGGAGACTACTGAGTACGTACAAACAGTATAAAGAGGGCGCTGCCGATGCATTGCAGTAGATGTTATCAAATTTACGAAAAGGAGCAGTTATAAACTTATTTTTAATTCGAACGACAGAACTAACAGAAGACAATAATTTAAAATTGAATTCAGAACTGAACTTTTTTCTACAATTATACACTACAACAGACTAAAATGATGCTAAAATTTTTCCTTCACGATATACTGAAATTCAATAAGTCCCTTTAATTTTTTTCAGTGTTTTCACTGTGCTTTCTTTATATGTTCCGAATTTTTCATATTACTTCAAGAATGGCTTTTAAAATCCATCGAAAGCAGGGATCATAGAATGTTAGCAGTTTTTTAACATACAGGTCATCACAAGAATGCATTTCAATTAATTGATGATTGAGTTTTATCATCTTCTTCAAGAAGATTATCCTATTCTATTAAGGAATGAAGTCGTTAGAGGGAATAGGACTAAGTAGGATGGGTAAGTTATGTAACAATTATTTATTGTAATTAAAAAGAAAAGTATTACATTTAACCAAACAAGGATAGTCCGTGGCACTACTGAGGAAGTACGGACAGTATATACAGGGCGCTGCTGATGCGTAGCATTAGTTATTGCTAGATATACGAAAAGGAAAGGTTACAATCTTGGCGACTACTGAAGAAGTACAGACAGTATACAGAGGACGCTACTGATGCACTGCATTAGGTGTTGCCAGATGCCGAAAATGAGATGTTAAAACTTTTTAGTAAATTCGAAACACGGAAGTAACAGACGATAACAATTTTAGAAGATTGTAGAATTCATCGCTTGTTAATGCAGCTGGGGTATGGTTGGGTTGAGACATATGTTTAAGCACACACAGTTTTATTTACAAGCACTTAAACACGACATAAACACTACAATCAACTACAAACAATAATTAACACACCATGTAACATATTTAAAGATGTATAATTAAAGATTCGTAGAAGGATTCCACTTCTAGGCTGCAAATAAAGTTACTCAGGTACACGCTGGATCGCCAAATATACTTCTTCTCTGGGTGAGAGTCTGTAGTCCAATAAATACGCAGGATTGTGCTAAATTTAATTCCTCTCTGGATGAGAGAATGCAAAGTAGAGCGGAATTGCTCCTTTCTCAGTAGCAGCGCCGGTTGCGCTGTACTTCCTCTCGGGGAGAATCTCGATGCATACTCACAGTTTCTCTAAATCGCCGTAAGGGGCACTCTTGTAGAGCGTAGGAGGGAACATGGTTACAAAATTGAATTCTGAAAATGATAATGAATTTTTTTTTTTATAATTATACATAACAACTTCGATTAAATGATGCTAAAAATTTTCCTTCAGGGTGCACTGATATTCATAAGTGGTTTTAATTTTTTTCAGTGTTTCAATTGTGCTTTCTTTTTATGTGTTCCCCTTTTTCACATTGCTTCAATGTTTTATCCACTGATCTTTGATGCCACAGGCTTCAGGTTCGAATCTAGCGGTGCTATGGATGTCTGTTAGTGGTTCGGAATCCACGTTAAACTGTAGGGCCCGGTCTAATTAATCGAAAGTGTGCAAAAAATGACCGCAGAGCGACAAACCAAATCAATGTTTTATCGCATAATTCAATTCAATGCGCATTTGAAAGTACATACACATTAAAACTTTACTTCAACTCAGCGTTTTAAGTTAACAGATAAAAATTTTCTACAATTACCTAGCAAAAAAAAAAACGACCTTACAAATGACATTAAAAGAAAGGGAATGCTGTCTAAACCAAGTGCAACTCATTGAATATTCTATGCCAAACATAAAACTACAGGGAAAAAAAAATTAATTGACGGTCCATGAATGAAAAGACACCAGAACACCATGTTTTGGTGGGTCATTAAATTCGTGATTTCAATAAAGGAAAAGGTTCTTAAATTCTGGGAAATCGTTTGACCCCTCCTGAGAGCTGCTGAGTGAGCAAGATCGACTAAGTCAACTATTTAACTCAGAGGTAGTCAACCTTTTATACCTACCGCCCACTTTTGCATCTCTGTTAGCAGTAAAATTTTCTGACCACCCACTGATTCTATAGTAATGGCAATTTATAAAGTAAAGAATAAACAAGTAATATAAAAAATTTTAAGTTAATTCCTACTTGTTTTTCGCTCTATTGCACAAAAGAACTTTATAAATAATTTTCCTTCATTTTTAAGTTTATCTGGCGCCTCTATTGGTAGATACATGCAACTTAATTCTAAAAATAAAATTAATTAATTAAATTTAATTACTGAATTAATATTTGAAAAAACTGTATTAACATCAGTGTCATCCACTGCAAGTTCGAAAAAAATGTATTTGAACTTGAGTGGATGAATAAAAGTATTTGATTAGAGATTGAAATTTTGAACAAGATGTATATAGGGAGAGCGTGAGCTTATAAAAGGAATTGAATAAAAGCGTTATTAAAATAATCTTATATGAATTCAACCTTCTAAAGAATGGGATTTTTGTAGCTGACAAACATTTTGATAGGGGTCTTGGATGCCTTTTTAGGCAAGAGCTGCACCGATGTTACCACTTAGCACTACCTTAGGAAGTGCGAGTAGCTTGAAGTTAAGCTACGAACGCGGAGTTACACTACCCCCAAAACACTCTACGATCATGTTAGACCAGGACCTACAGTTTAAAGTGGATTCCGAACCACTACAAATATCCATGGCACCGCCGGGACTCGAACTTGAAACCTGTGGTGCCGAGTGCCAGAGCGATAGCCACTCGTCCATTCAGATCCTTCTAAAGAATGTAGAACCAATAATTTTGAATAAATTGAAAAATAAGTATTATTTTATTTTAGTTTTTACTTTTATACATGGTGGTTATAATTAAAGTGACCTTATTTCGACCCTTCTAGAACTGGTTATGCCTATCGGAGTTTGATGCAACTTGGTATATACGGTATATGGACCATGGGGAAATGATTTCTGCAATTAAAAAAAAATAGTTCAAATTCCGGGAAAATTGGGGTGCCTAAAGAAGAGCAAAAAATCTGTCAGAATCCTTAAAATTTATTAAAGTACAAAATGTGCTCAAAGTGCTCCATTGACATCAATTACGTGTTGAAAGAGCATTATAGCATGCTCAATGGTAGCGCGAAGAAACTCTCGAGGGATTTCAGCAACATGACGTGTAATGCTGGATTTCAACTCAGGTAATGTCCTAATTCCTCCTCAATAAACATGGTCTTTTAGGAACACCACAACCAGAAATCACGGAGATTTAAGTCAGGTGAAAGAGGGAGCCCAAGCATCAGGAAAAGCTCTGGATATTACACTATTCTCGCTGAAGTTAGCACGAAGCAGTTCTTTGACTTGGCGCCCAATGTGAGGAGTTGCTCCTCTTGCATGAAAACAGTGGTCTGCAAACATTGTCCAAGGAGCTCACTGTACTGTGCACTGTGACAGAGCGCGTTTTAGGACCTTGATTAGTGGGAGTTTCAAAGAAAAACGTTCCGAGGATAAAATCAGCAGTAAATGCACCATTAGTAATCATCATGTAATCAGTATGCAGTTGTAGTTGGTGCAGGACATTAGGTGGTGAAGCACCCCATATGCGGTAATTTTGATTATTCACAGCTATATCTAAAGACACATGGGCTTCATCTGACCATAGAATTTGCCAAAGCCATTGATCCATCACCTTCCATTTTCGCGAAAAACCGGCAAGCAAATTCATTGATGATCTTGCAGCAAAGGTTGTAGCATTTGCACCACGAGCATCTTATACGGACACCATTTTAAATAGATAGTAGAATAGGGTCACTTTAATTATAACCACCCTGCATTTCAAATTGCAAGGAATTGTTTCGTATGGGCTTGAATAGCCGAGTGTCTAGCGTTCTGACAATCAGTGCCACAGATTTCAGGTTCAAATCCCGGAAGTGCCATGGATGCTTGTAGTGGTTCGAATCCACTTTAAACAGTAGTAAACACTTTAGCGAGGAAGATTGACTAAACCTCAAGACAACATTCTACTATTCTATTAGACCGAGACCTACTATTTAAAGTGGATTCCGAATCACAACAAGCATCCATGGCAAGCTGCATATTATTGCTGCTTCACTTTTAAGCTGTATGGATTAATCGCCTACAACGGGGTCTTCTGGACTTAGTGTAGGCTTTCGTGCACCAAGCCCCTTGGTGCACGAAAGCAACAACAATATCAACATCTTTTTGTATATAAATAAAAGAATAAAACATGTTCTTATTATCATCAAATATTAAGCTTTGGTTTGGCTTGGTTTGTTGCTCTATTGTCCTCTTGTGCCCATTTTAGGCTAAACAGACCAGGATCTAGAGCTTAAAGTGGGATTTCGAACCACTCAGAAACATCCATGCCCCCGCCAGTATTCGAACCTGGAGCATGTGGTACCAAAGACAAGATCGCTAGCCAATTGAGCGCTAGCTATCAATTATTAAGAGCACAGTATAAATTTAATATTAGGTTCAACAGTACTATGAGATGAAAAAAATAATTAAATTTATTAATACAACACTTAATTAATAATTCTGACACTCAATGTCACAGGTTTCAGGTTCAAATCCTGTCTGCGCCATTGGTGTTTGTAGGAGTTCGGAATTCACTTTAAGCCCAGGTGCCTATCTTATATGACTGCAGAGCATTGAGGTGTCCTGATGGCCAATTGGATAGCGCGCTGCCTGTTGGTACCACAGGCTTCAAGTTTGAATCCTGGCGGTGGCATGGATGTTTGTTGATGATCAGAATCCACGTTAAAATGTATGTTCCAAAACTAATTATCCTAAAGTGTACGCAAAATGACAGTAGAGCGACAAACCAACCAAACCTGTAGAGGATTGGGACACCGTAAGCAGAAAGCATATCATGTTTTGGAATCTATGAATAGTCAATCCTTGACCCACCATGGATCTGTTGTGCCATTGAAAAAGAAGAAGAATTAATAATAAATATATATCAAATTAACCATTTTATTTTCAAATCTACATTAAAATAACATTTCGTTAGCATAAAAACGCTTAACCAAGGAACAAGTAGTTTCTTGCAGAAATCACACCGGTTTTTCTGGAAATATAAACAAGAAGAGATCTTGATATTTCAAGGAAACGAAAACGTAGGAAAATCTAAAGCCTAATTTTTAAGCTCTCATAATTGAATATTTAAAATAATGCATTTTATTAAATGTTAAATTAAAACTAGAGTATAGCTTCTGAAATTTGTTTTAAACATCGCTTTTGACGCAAGTTGTTTATCCGTCCAAAAAAATTATTTTTTTTCTTACAGATTTCATCTAGAGAGTTAGATCTACAGATTTAATTTTGTAAAATTTTTGTAAAAATTTTCGTTTAACACGATTTAAAAATATTCGTATGAGCTTAATTTCCTTTTCTTTGAATGAATTTTATTTTTAAAAAATGAATATAAAAAATAATTTTTAAGTCAATTCTACTTTTTTTTTCACTATATTGCTGAAAGTCCTTAATAAATAATTTTCACTCATTTTTTTAAATTAGAAAAAAAAATTCTCTCTCACACACACACACACATACACACTTTCCATCTCTCTCACTAATTTATTCACATAATTCATTTTCCATTTTGTTCTTCCCTCCTTGACTCAGACTAACGGGTATTTATTCCTAAACATATATCCTGCTAAATATCTTATAGAAAAGAAATTTTTTTCTCTCACATAAAACTAAAATGAATTGATATTTGAAAAACTGTATTAACATCCAGTGTCAACACTACAAGTTCAAAAATGTATTTGTACTTGAGTGGAGGAATAAAAAGTATTTTATGAACGATTGAAAATTTGAACAAGATATATATAGGGAGAGTGTGAGCTAATAGAAGGAATTGAAAAATAAAGATTCGAAAAGATCAGCTATATCAATGGCATACTTGTGTAAACGTTGTTTCTGGTAACGGTTTTTTTTCTCTTAAAAAATATTTGAAATAATTTTTTTCTTACAAATTTTATCTTGTGATTTCGGTCTACTGATTTAATTACATTTTTAATTTTAATTAATAAATTAATTAATTTATTATTTTTATTACTTTTTGGCATATTTTTAAGAGTATTATGAACTTACATTTTTTTGAATTTAAAAATTTAAAAATTAAAAATTAAGAATTTAAAAAATTTAATTGATCTAATTTTAATCAGAATTTTTTTGAAATAAAAGAATTCAAATTAAAGATTCAAAAAGGAATTCAACTTGCAAAAGTGTTTCGGATGATTCTTTTTTGACAAAAAATTTTTAATATTTTTTTTCAGTAGTTTATCTTGAGATGTCTACTTACAGATTAATATTGTCTTCTTAATTATCAATTTAATTAAAACAAAAGAAAACACTTAAATTAAGTGTTCGGAAAGGGAAACATTAAAAATTAATATTTAAAAAAATTATTGTTCAAAAATTTAAAAATAAGCTATACATCAGATTAATTTTTTTATTATTAATTATGAATTTTATTTAAAAAAAGAAAAAAAAAAAGAAAACAGGTAAATTGATTCGAAAAGGAAAAATATATCTGCAACATAGTTACAAAAAGCGTTTGTTTTTCTTTTTCAAAGTATTTTTAATATTTTTCCGACAGATTTTATCATGAGATATCTAGAGATTTGAATTTTTCAAATTTTATACATTAAAAAATAAAAGAAATAAAATTTTTAAAACTGTAGGTGGAACAATTGTATTTTTCATAATTTTAGTTCCTATATTAACACTAATTTTATTAATTAAAGTTTAAATTAGTTTAAAAAAAATTTAATTTCTGTATTTAAAATATTTGTGGTGCTCGGTACCACAAGTTTCGAGTTTGTGTCGGGTGCCATGGATGTTTGTAGTAATTTAGAATCCACTTGTAGATTTAAAATCCACATCCATGTTTGTAGTGAAAATCGTAAATCCCTGGCCTAATATGACAGTAGAGCGTTGGGTGTAGGGTGACAATCATATTCCTTAAAGAAAAACATCTCCAGTCTCGAAATTTGCCAGCAGGCAGACGTACTTGGCCCACCATGGGTTGTTGTACCACTGATGATGATGTATTTAAAACAATAAAAATTTATTATCAAAAAAAATTTAACACTTAAAACGAAAAAATAAGCTTATAGATGAGTTTAATTGATTAAAAACGTAATTTTTCTTAATTTAAAAAAAAATTATATTTAAAAATAATATATGAGCTTATTTTTTTAATTATGAATTTTATTTTAACCTTTAAGTTAATTATTCATAGAGGGAAACTATATTGCTTCACATATTCAAGAAAGGGATGCCAGTTGAAAATGTTTGCCCGTTTCTATGCCAGTTCACTGGAGATAGAAAATTAATGTTAAGTCTGAAGTATGTCATCATTGAAAACAAAATGTCACCAACTGTCACTTAAAATCTCCATCAGTAATAATATTTCGATACTTTTGAACTCAATTTGTGTTGTATGTATCAAAAATGTGTCATTTTTTTTTTCTTGCAAGTGTTCGAAATAATGCATTCAACATGTTTTCGTATAAAAGTTCCTGCATATCTCCACATTACATATAATGACATGGCAGGTGTTTTTAAGCAATAAACCTGTCATTCATATTGGTGAAATCTTTTAAAAATCAAATGTCTACTTAAACGTTATTATGATAGAATAGAATTTTTAGATCAAAGAAGAATAATCGTGTAATAACACTATGCATTAGAATAAATATATCATTAAAACATCTAGTTTTATACATAAAAATTCGTAAATCATCTGAGTTTTTGTGAATTTATTGGTAATTTCAGGGAATAAATTAGCAGTAAATTTTAATCGATTTTAAGGCAGACGACGATTTTTTTAAAGTTGAAAATCATGAAATTTTGTTTTCAAAAGCTACACCCAATATCGATACTTAATAAGAAATTTAGTTCATACATTTCTTGTAGCCTTATTTTTCTTAACTTTTTTTTAGGAATTAACACTTTAAAGCTAAATGAAAACTATTTATGCATTTCACACCAAACGCATTTAATCAAAGTATAAAAAAAATAATATATAAATGATAACAGTGACATTATCCCATGTGACCGTTCAAAGGAGGTACAAAGGACGAATTACAACATGTCCTGCTATTAAAAACAAGTAATATAAAAATTAAGACAATTCCTACTTGTTTTTAAATCTACGCAGAAAAGTCCTTTACAAATAAAGTTGAAATTTTCCTCTACATATGGCGCCATCTATTATTAGATACAGATATTAATGCATGCAACTTAAACCTAAGAAAAACTAAAATAATTAAATTTAAATTTAATGAATGAATTAATAGAGAGTTTTTGCATAATATTTTTTTTTTTATCGTCCGATATTTTTCTTCGTATCGCGCATGCTCATAGGAAACATTTTACCTGTTGCGCATGCTTATCTGTAATACTGCACTACTCAGCTATTCCTATGAGCATGCGCACTAGGAAGAAAAAATATCGGACGATAACGTTATGCAGAACGTTAAAACGTTATGCAAAAACTCTCTAATATTTGAAAAAGCTGCATTCCCATCCAGTGTCCTCCACTACAAGTTAAAAAAAAAATGTATTTGAACTTGAGTGAATGAATAAAAAGCATTTCATTAACGGTTGAAAATTGGAACAAGATATATGTAGGGAAGTGTGCGCTAAGAGAAGGAATTGAATAAGGGGCTTTTCGAACTTTTCCTGAGTGAAACAAGTTCGTCCAATGCCACCTAAATAGAATCTAGGAAATGTTGGTTTGTCTCACCCCACTAAGTCTTGAACACCACTTTGCACCGTACTGTCTCAACTTTATTTACAACAACTTCATCATAACTGGAATTCAATTTTATTTTTAAAGTAACGGCCTGCATAAATTAGCGTCAACATCACAAATAAAGCAAAAGCTGCTGTATTAATTTAAATAGGATTCCGCGTGCTATACTTACGTACCTTTTAAAGGGATTTTTGTAATCAAACAGTTAATTTTAGCTATAATAAAACATAATCCACGCTAAAATTCACTCCTACAGTTGATTTTTAAATCTTTTTTTAATAACTTTAATGGGAAAAAATGAATAAATACATATAACAGACGCACAGGAATCAGTGTTCTTAATTGGAGGAATGTTATACTTCTGAGATGCTTATTTACAAGATACAATTTCTACTGCTAGAAAATATTTTATAAAATTTGAATGAATAACATATAAATTGTTTTTGTTTTCATCCTGTTCTAAAATGTGCGTTTAATTATTATTTTCTTTTATAATTCAGCACTCAATTCAGCATTCAGTACTTTAGTCAGCACTTTTTATAATTCAGCAATGTTACTTTTATAATTCAGCACATTCAGCAATTCAGCAATTATAATTCAGCACTGAATTCAGCGTTTTTGTTTATTATTCTTTTACTTATATTAATAAATTACATTTTTTGTAATTAATCGAAATCTTCTTTATAAAGGGATAA